>PVJN01017073.1:0-41293 GCA_004026805.1 Lasiurus borealis
CCCTGAACTTCCGGGGCGGGGCCACCGCGCGGTGCTGTTGAATCACGTGTCCCCAAAGTCCAATCATAACTCAGAATATCAGGTCAGGTGACCACGGTTAAACCCCCGGCTTCCGGTGCGGGCTGGTGCTGTTTTTGTTGTGTTTCCTGGTGTGGGTAAAAGCTCTTCGCACAAAACGGGCGACGGCACCGCGCGCCGCGGAGGGATTGGAAACCTCGAGTTTGAGGAGGGCCTGGCACTTGCCAGTTCCCACAGGCAGAGGCTCTGAGCCTCCGTCTGAGCCTCGGACGCCCTCTCCGCTCCACTCGCGTAGTTACGCGGGCCCTGCCCCACCCAACTGTAAGTTGTCATTAACAGGGAAAGGGGTCTCAGACTCACATTTCTCCAGGGACATATACAGCCCCTGAGTGAGAAGCCACGCTGTGGTTCCCGCTGATTGTGGCCACCGAGAATGTGGCTCTGTGGTGACAGCTTCTTCTTTTGCTTTATTAAAATCCTTTATTTCTCTTTTAAGAAAAACTGAAAATCTGTTTCTTTTTTGTTCGTGAAGTATGCCAGTTTTTAAATTTTACCTCCAAAATGCAGCCAAACAAAACACGTTGAGTTATATATAGAACAAAGCAAAAGCAGAGTAACTTAAGCACGTTTTTTTTTAATTTCGTAAAGTATCTTTTTATTGATTTCAGAGAGGAAGGGAGCATGAGAGAAGCATCAATGTTGAGAAACACCCATGGTCTGCCTCTCATACGCCCCCCTGCTGAGATCTAGCCTGGAACCCAGGGAAGTGTCCTGACCTGGAATACAATCTTGGTTCATAGGTTGACGCTCAACCACTGAGCAGGGCGGGCTTTGCAGATTTTTAATAGCAAAATGCCCAAATAGGAAACAGGATAGAGAAAAGGTACAAGCTATGAACAATCTCCCAACAGAATAAAGGCATTAATACTTAGATTTAAAAGGATACCACCTATAACATTAAGTAGGACCCTCTCAGAATTTAACTAGGTGTGAATAAAAAGGGGCCATATACTAACCTGACAAGCTCAGGGAGGTCTGCCGGGCTACCTTGCACACTCAGGATCTAAAATAATCACAAAGGATGGTTTGAAATTAAAACTTTTAAACTAAAAGCCATTTACAGCAGGTAGTCATATTCTAGGCTAGAATCTTCCTTGATAAAAGTCAATCTTAACCTTAATTAAGGCCGGCTATTGTCTTTTTTTGCACCTACCATAACATACCTTTGGAATGTCAGGATAACTCCCCCTTTTCCAGACCCCTGTGGACACAACCAATGCATCTGAGGTCCATAAATCCTCTCATTATTATTACGTTAATTGTTGACTGTTAACTATTCTGTACCCACCTATGTAAAAGATGTATCTGTCATATTACTTTTTATCCAATCCCAGAAGTTGCCACTAGGCTTTCTCCTGCCTCCTTAATCTATCCTCAGTGAATTTAGTGTATCCCACTTAAGTCTTCTCTTTTGATTGTAATGTATAAAATAAGGTGCAAAAATGCCTTATTATTTCAATCTGTTGAGATGTTGCTTCCCGGCAATTGTGGACAGTTTGGCTCAAATAAACTCACAAAAATTCTTTACAGATTTGAATGTTGCTTACATTAACAGAGAAATGACACTCCCTGAAATTGCACACACTTCCCAAACCCTCGGTTTGCCTTTTTCTTCTCTGTCCTTCAACTGTGTTCCCTTCTCTACTGCCAGGCATTGTGTTAGACACTGGAGAACTTCCTAGTGGGGTATAAAGTGGGTTAGACATCTGTGAAAGAGGCAGACACTTACACACTAATAATGACAACATAAGCCATTAGAAAGAGGATGGATATTATGGGAGCATCTGGGAGAGACACATAGGCTTCAGAAGGTGTCCTTGCACCTGAGAGATGAGTCAATAACTTTAATATTGGATACTGGATAGTGCCAGGGTTCTTGTCCCAGCCTTACAAAGGGTTCAGCATTCTGGGCAAAGGGGCTGCACATAGATTCAAAAAGGAGTCCGAGGACGAAAGATAGTTTTGAAAGGCACTGGGGGTCAGAGGGGCTTCAACTGAAGGAGCTAGAAAACTCTCCTTGTCTCAGGACCCTGTGCTTTTATTAAACATAATTTGTCCCAAGGCAAGGTGGAAATATACACTTCAAAGAGAGAGATTTCAAAGGATATACAGAAACATTGTCAGTTTGGGGAATAGCCTACAGCTGTTCAGGTGTTTGACTAATAGGAGGCAATAAAATGCCCTGAGCTGTCTGGCAGCTAACAATAATCCTATTCAGGTTTGGGGGAAGTACCTTTGCTGTTTCCAACTGGTAAACTGTATGTGTGGCTCTCCCTTGGTGAGCCCCCAAGCTTCACCAACCTTTTGGTAAAACTCTTGTAATTATTACATGCTGGAATTGTTCTCGGCAGGGTATGGAGGCCCTGATGGATGGGATCAAAGCTTTAATGTTGTAGTAATCCACCATGGGGCTCCTAATATGGATTGAACATTTGTGCCCTACCAAAATTCATATGTTAAAGTCCTAATTCCAGAGAAACCAAGATGGTGGCATAGGTGAACACCTAAACTGCTGCCTCGCACAACAGTTTTAAAACTACAACTAAAAGAACAGACATCATCCAGAACCACGGGAAAGCTGGCTGAGTGAAAATTCTACAACTAGAAGAAAAGAGGGGGGCTCACGGAGTCTCAGAGAAGCTGCAAAAAAGCTGAGATGCGGAGAGAGACACGTGCGTGGAGAAGACAGGCAGCAGAGTGCCTGGCTGGTTTCCTCTAATGGGAGGGAGACTGAAACTTCTGACTGCACTGAACCCCAGTTCTGGGCAAGACTTATATGAGGGAAGTCTGGACTGTCATGAAAAGGGGGAGTGGATGGAAACTTAAGGGAGCCGCGAAAAGGCAGAGATCTGGAGGCACGCAAGGATGCACACAGATAGCTGACTACTGATTGTGCCACTGGCTTTCTCTAGCAGGAGGAAGACAGAACCTCCCAACTGTGCTGAAATCCACTTCCGACTGCACTGAACCCCAGTTTCTGGGCCCCAGAGCTCACAGAAACTCGGGGGTCCGGAAAGGCAGAGGTCTGGAGGTGCACATGCGCATGTGCACATAGAGAGGGCTGCAGTGATTACCGAGGGACACTGAGACCCAGGGGCCGAGCAGGGAGGGGCTGACAGGAAGCTAAGGCTGTCTCTGCTCAGCCCTGAGACTCCACCCCATCCTAGCTAAACAGAGAGGCTTTTGCAATTTTGCAAGTCCTAAAGCTGACTTCAGCACAGAAATTCTCCTGGTGCAGACACAGCTGATTCTCACAACCAATTGGCTTGGAGGTCAATTCCCCCCAGTGATACCAACAACAATCAACTATGCAGGCCAGACAGGAGTGGCAAGAAATATTTAAAGTGATAAATAGCAAGAACCAAGTTTATTCTACCCAGCAAAGCCATCATTCAGAATTGAAGGTCAGATAAAGAGCTTCACAGAAAAAAAAAAAGCTAAAGGAGTTCATCACCACCAAACCAGTATTATATGAAATGCTGAAAGGTACTCTTTAAGAAGAGGAAGAAGAAGAAAAAGGTAAAGATCAAAATTATGAACAACAAATACATATCTATCAACAAGGGAATATAAAAATCAAGTGAATAAATCTGATGAACAGAATAAACTGGTGAATATAATAGAATCAGGGGCATAGAAAGGGAGTGGACTGACAATTCTCAGGGGGAAAAGGGTGGGGGCGTGCAGGGAGAGATTGAACAAAAATACACCTAGATGAGGACAATGGAGGGGGAGGTAAGGGCAGAGGGAGGGGTGGGAGCCGGGTAGAGGGGAGCTGTGGGGGGGAAAAAAGGAACAAATGTAATAATCTGAACAATAAAAATTTATTTAAAAAATGAAGTCCCAATTCCCAATGTGACTGTTGGAGATAAGACCTTTAGGAAGAGTAACTCAAATAAGGTGTAAGGGAGGGTCCTAATCAATAGGGAATTATAAAGTGCTATCAGAGGGAAGGCCATGTGAGCACCCTGCAAGAAGGCTGCTGTCAACAGGCCAGGAAGAGAGAGGCCTGACTAGAAACTGAATCAGCCAGCACCTTAATCTTTGACTTTCCAGCCTCCAGAGCTGTGAGAAAATAAATGTTTAAGTCACCCAGTCTGGTGTTTTGTTGTGACAACCCAAAATTACAAAGACAGTCTCTGATTTTTCCACGTTTAAGAGACAACATTGTATTATCAAGTAAAGCATTGGAGCTAGTTATCCCTTCATTAATTAGGTTTTATGTAATAAGTTTTAATCCATGAAGGCTCTGTTTTAACTTATATTGAACCATATTAACTATTTTAACTGGGGAGTGGGGTCCTTGGAGTTTCATTGTACCAAGCCAATTTGTAACTGCAAAAGATTTAATTTTTAAAATTTGTTATTTATTGTGTTAGAGTGTATTTGTCCAATGTGGGCTATTTTTATGGCTATGGATATCATAAGTAAGGGAAATTTAGGCAAGGCAATAGTTAAAGTGAGGCATTCCTATTTTTTTCCTCTATTTTATAGTTGCTTTCTTAAGATTATAGGGGCACAGTGTTTACATTTAGTGGGATTCCCAGGTATAACTAGTAATTGAGCCCTGGTAATAATAAAGTCCAGAAACTTTTGTCTATTGGTACATTTTAGTAAATGTTAAAGTTAATTTAGGGCTTAGGTTGTAGACACACAAAAGCAATTTTTATCTTTTTGTTATATAAATTATTTTAATATATAAGTCTTTGTATATAAATTTTGGATATCTATTTGGACCAAAATGAGGACCTTTGTTTTAATTTAGTTAGATATTACATATACATATATAATGTATCTGTTATATATTTATGTTAAGACATTATATGTACATAATTTACAAATTATCTATCTATATATACAAAAGGCTAAGTGACCAACCGTATGTCTGTCTGACTATCCGGTGCATATGACGCACACTGGCAATTTAAAAATAAACAGTTGACCCGTGCATGCATGATACATATAAAGCTCTCGCTGACGCTAACTGCATGCGTATTTCGATCTGTCACTGTCTGTCATGAATTTGGCTGTTTTTGTTGACATTCTTAAGTTGGAAGAATGCAGCGTCTTCGACAGAATGTGTTTGAAGACCAGCTATTGGCACAATATACCTCGGAAGCCAAAGAAAGTGACAGTTTTCATGATGCCAGCACTTGGGATGACCATTAATAAATCACAAGGACAAACCATAGACAGAGTAGGAATATTCCTACCTGAACCCGTTTTCAGACATGGTCAGTTATATGTTGCTTTTTCTCAAGTTTGAAGAGCATGTGACATTAAAGTTC
The DNA here is from genome assembly GCA_004026805.1 of Lasiurus borealis. Classification (NCBI taxonomy): domain Eukaryota; kingdom Metazoa; phylum Chordata; class Mammalia; order Chiroptera; family Vespertilionidae; genus Lasiurus; species Lasiurus borealis. The sequence goes on from PVJN01017073.1 coordinate 5,367, forward strand.
TAAATACTTCATCACAAGGGAAATTAGTCAAGCACTCTGAATGACTGAAGAGTTTTTACTCTTAATGAGGTATACAAGGAGATATTAGAATAAGTTTAATCAATTTATCAGTCATTGCTTTTATCAGTTGTTTCTATATCATGTTTTTGTTTTTATACCATGTCTTTGTTGTTATATCATGTTGTTTATTAATCAACATATATTATTTTCACATACATTTTACTAATTTTCTTTCATCTCTGACACTTCTTTTTTTTAAATATATTTTATTGATTTTTTTTACAGAGAGGAAGGGAGAGGGATAGAGAGTTAGAAACATCGATGAGAGAGAGACATCGATCAACCGCCTCCTGCACGCCCCCTACTGGAGACGTGCCTGCAACCAGAATACATGCCCTTGACCAGAATCGAACCTGGGACCTTCCAGTCCACAGGCTGACACTCTATCCACTAAGCCAAACCAGTTTTGGCTCTGACACTTCTGTTATAGAGAAAGGGCGAATAGCAATATTAAAATATTTCTTCTAATTAATTTCCTCTCAATGTGCACGAATCTGTGCACCGGGCTACTAGTATATTCATCCTATATAATAAAAGGCTAATATGCACTGTCCCCTCTACTGGAGTGTTCTGCCAGGGGACAGGACTGGCAATCAACTGCCTGCGGCCCCCCCACCTGGCTGGCCCAGCCAACCAGCCCAGAGTGGGCAGGCCAGCCAGACTCCACCCATGCATGAATTTGTGCACTGGGCCTCTAGTAATATATAAATTAAGTATTCATAATTTATACATAATTTAGTAACCTTTTATTTTTCTCTCCCTGTATTAGGGTTTTGTTTTTTTCTTTTATCCCTGCCCATCCGTTTTTCTCTGGTTTTAGGGCTTTTAGCCACTGACGCTGTAATGGTTTCTGTATCAGGCTGATAGAAGGACAGAGGGAGGGAGAAGGGCCCAGTGCTTCTAAGCAGCAGCTGCTCCCTGTGCTCAGTCTAATCTCTCCTCTCCTCAGTATCTCCTCTTAGTGGCCCACTGCAACCTCTAGTTTTTTTGTATTTTTCCCCTTTTCTCCTCTTAAAAAAAAAAAAAAAAAAAAAAAGCCTTTTAGAACAACCAAGCAGCTGTATCTGTAGGTGGATAAAGTTTTTCCTTTTTTTTTCTGTCTCCTGTCTGTCCCTGACCATTTCCCTTCTTTCTTTTCTTTTGAGTGTTTACCTGATAAACTCTAAGTTTAAATAATTCCAGCAAGATTTGGGGTATAGGAGCTCTCCTTAGATGTCTGATACTGTCTCTGAGTTGATTGAGAGCAGGGGAAATATTGGCATGGTGTGTGGAGGTGATAAAGAAGGTGGGTGTGGGTATGGTCTTGGGATTGTTTGGAGGGTTTATAATAAGACTTTCCATGCTTGCAAAAGCAGCATCACAGGAAATAACTTTGGCTGTTAGTTTGGCCCTGTGGTTAACAGATGCCAAGTGGACAAATAAAGAATCGAAGAAAAAACTGTGAGGGCAGCCTCTCAACCCTGGGACATTTTCCAAGAAGCCAGTGCTAGGAGCTAGGAGTGGCCTCAGCCACACTTGCAGGTTCCAAGCAGAAAAGAGCCAAAAAAAAACACAAAGAAAACAAAGGCCACAAAACAGCACCTTTTGCAGTAGACATCTGTTTTCACCTGGGGAGGATCTGCTCATAGCACCTTGCTGTTCCTTGGGAGATCCACCCTCCCCAACTTGCAGCCCTTCTGCCTCATGCTTAAGCCTAGTACTTCAGAGGAGGTCATGTGACTTTGACCCAGCCAATCTGCATATCTCACTAGTGTGGCCTCAGTGATTGGTTCAGGGATGGGCCTGTAATCCAGATGGTCCAATGAGAGCTCTCCCTGAGACTTTTGCTACAAGTTACTGGGAACAAGCCCTTTCTGGAAGAGTGGCCAGACTGTTAGGATGTCATCCTGCAGCTGGGACTGGGACTGGGACTGGGTGGGGGCAGCACGCGGAAGAGCAGAGCAGTGGGAACTTGCCTGAGAATGCAGTTACCACGGAGGGGAGTGCAAACAGGAGAGGGAAATAGACTGTGTTCTGATATTTCTATCTGAGGCCCAGGAGCCTGCGGTGTTGCCAGCCATGCCATGGACTTCTCAGTTTCATGAGCTGATAAATTCTCTTTCATTCTTAAAAAATGTGCAAGGTACAAAATAGCATACTACTGTTGGTGTAGAAAATCGTGTTTATATGTACATGTATTTACGCTTTTCTGCTAAGTAAAGAATTAATAACCATGGATATGTGCTGGGGAGTGGGAACTGGGTAGATAGGGAAGGAGATATAAACTTCTCTGAATATCTCGTTGTATCTTTTGACATTTGCACATTCGAAGACGTTACCCATTCATAGAATTTTAAAAATACAAAAAAAACTAGAGGTTGCAGTGGGCCACTAAGTAGCCTAAAATTCTTACACATGCAAGAAAATAGGAACATGTGACCCATTTTGAAAATAACAGAGTCAATAGAAACTGACTTCATCTGTAATAGTGTCAGATAAATAAATATGTATTAATGAGATGTTTTTTTAAAAAGAAAAAAACTGCCCTAATTGGTTTGGCTCAGTGGATAGAGCATTGGCTTATGGATTCGAGGGTCCCAGGTTCAATTCCTGTCAAGGGCATGCACCTTGGTTGCAGGCACATCCCCAGCAGGGAGCGTGCAGGAGGCAACTGATCAATGTTTCTAACTCTCTATTCCTCTCCCTTCCTCTCTGTAAAAAATCAATAATTTTTTTTTAAAAGAAACTGACCCCAAAATGATCCAGATGTTGAATGTAGCACAGACTTTAAGGAAATTTTGATACATATGTTCAAAATCTAAATGAAAATATGCTCACTGAATTAAGATATTGTCATAATGAGTGAAGTAATGGGGAACTATGCCCAAAGGCATGCAGTGGGAAAGAGGACCTAGGGGGCTACCTCTCTCAAACTGCTTTCACCCCATCCTCATTATCTTATTTACTTTTAAATATATTTTATTTCAGAGAGGAAGGGAGAGAGAGAAACATCAATGATGGGAGAGAATCACTGATCGGCTGCTTCCTGCGCTCCCCCCCACTAGGGATCTAGCCTGCAACCCAGGCGTGTGCCCTTGACTGGAATTGAACCTGAAACCTCTCAGTCTCCAGGCTGACACTCTATCCACTGAGCTAAACTGGCTAGGGCTAGACTCTCTTTCACTCCCAATTCCAGAGATAACCTGGTTCTGTTGGCGGCTATACTTTTTAGGATTCTAGGGTATAAACTATCTTGTGTTTTCCTCTTTTTGCCCAGGAATTGTCTCTTCTCGGATCTGCTAAGACAGTTACCATCCCACTTCTGCTGTCTGTCTTCCAAGAATTTGGTACTTTTGTCTCTTCTGTTCTCTTTATCCTTGAAGATTTACTGTCGTTTTAAAAAAAATTACGTTACAATAGTTTTAGCAGGGATTTCAGAGGGAATGAATCTAGATGTGCATGTTTAATCTGCAGTTTCAGCCTGTACTAATTCATAAAAAAGCAGTTTAAATAACATAACATTTCCCAGAAACTGTTCTCATTCAATATGTTAGCTTTCTGTTGGCCTCACTAAAAGGCCTCAAATGAGATTTCTTAATCTCCCTCTCTTCTTGTGCCTCAAAACCCTTAAAATAAATTAGTTATGCCTGTCCAAAACCCATTACTTGGACATGACAAATAAGTAATAGAGGGATGTTCACTTTCTTCCAGAGAATTAGCCCTCCTCAAGGGACCCGGGCTCACCACACTTTCACAAATGCATACCCTCTGGACATGTCTGGCTTTTGTTGACAGTAAATATTAAATTATGCTTCTAATATAAAAGCATCTAACACAAGCTAACAACATTAAATAATTACCCAGGTCTTACATCCAAAAGGCTTTTTCTTCCCTTAAACAAGTTCTGTTGGCCCCAGCATTAGGCACCCATGATTCTAGTAAGTACTTCCCTCTTTTCCTCCATTAAAAAAAATTACCTTTGTTGTACAAAGACTAATAGAGACAACTCCTTACTGCCTATTTTGATTCTCCTTGCAACTGGTCGCCCCAGATGTGCCTCCGGCCTGTCTTCTATGGCTAAAACATCTATCTTGTTAGAAACTTCTTTTTTTGGTCCTGGCTGCTCTCTAAATGGGATGAGAGGTTTGTTCAGTTCAGATACAGCACAATTTCTAACAATCGAATATATTTTCAATGAACTAAAAACCTCATAATTGCCTGGCTGGTGTGGCTCAGTGGTTGAGCATCAACCTATGGTTTGATTCCCAGTCAGGGCACATGCCCAGGTTGTGGGCTCGATCCCCAGTAGGCGGCATGCAGGAGGCAGCCAATCAATGATTCTCTCTCATCATGGATGTTTCTATCTCTCCCTCTTCCTTCCTTCCTGAAATCAACAAAATAATAATAATAAAAAAAAAAATAGTAGCTGGATTCTTTTACAAAGTTCCAATATTACCAAAGTTCCAACAAGCCCTCCTTCCCTTTGCCCTCTCAAGTTATGGAGTATCTTCCCTCTGTCGCTAGTTCGATCCCTTTTTGGTTCCCTGAACTCTGCCCATATTTTTGTAAATAGTCTCTTCATTAGACTCTCTTAAATATCACCTTTGGAGTATACAACCTCTTTTTTTCTTTTTTCTTTTTTTTGTCAGGACCCCTGACATGTATTGGGTTTTCAATGGATGCAGTTACTGTCCACCTGACTGAAATGATATGGTCTCAAAGACATCTTACTGTCACCTTTTACATAGATGGCTCTGTTCATTGGTTTTAGAGAACGAGGTAGGGTAATGTTCCCCTTTGATAGCCCACATTTGCACAGGTGATGAACTGTTTTCATCAAAACACGTACCTTTCCAATAACTCTGCCAATACTTTCATTGATTCCAGATGACTTTTGAGTTCTTCATATTTGTGGCCAACTGGGAAAACATTGGCAAGAAATAAATCTCGGAATGTCTTTACTGTAATGACTCCTCAGGCCTCACGACTGTCTTGTAAAGAAGTCATGAGATGCTTCAGCTGGAAATGCTTTGGCTGCTGCACCATTTTCTCACTTCTCAGGCCCATGCTTTGTTTTCCTCGCCAGTTAGACTTCTCTGACAACTTTCTTAGTTGTTCTCTGCTCCATTACCAGGCCCCAAATTCAGGGGAGACATCTGTAGAGGCAGATGGTCTTCACCCAGATCACCTTGAGTATTCCCCAGGACGGCCACTTGATGGCGCCTAAAAATCTTCACCTTCACTTGGATCACATGATCCTTGGAATGGCTCATGTGAATAGAGGTATGACAGAGGAAATCTGATAACGGCTGTTGGTATGTTCCAACAGGTTCCACCGTGGATCATAGTACTGTCACGCCTGCCATTTTTAAAGCTGTCAATGAATGAACATCAACCTAAAAAAAAAAGTCTTTCAGTTTTTATTTGAGCCAAACTAACAACCTTTGCCAGGACACAGAGTCTCAACAGAGTGAGAAAATGATCTGGAGAATGGCCGTTTGGCAGCTTACTTTATACACTGGCATCAAAGGAGGAAGGGTGCGTGAAATTCATTGGCGGTAGATTAGGGAGGCGGAGGAAGCAAAGAGGGGAAACCTCTGAGATTGGATAAACAGTAAAAGGGAGAGACCTGTGACACTGGTGGGTCCAGCATAGTTAATACAGCGCACAGAGATGGAATGTGGACTACGTGCTAACAGTGAGGTCAGTGTGGGCTCGTGCGGCGGTGCCCCTAGGGATCTGGAAACAAAGATTCCTCTGCCATTTCAAAAGTATGTTATCTTAGATGCACAAGAACAACAATTTCAAGGTTAAAGGTTGGCCTTTGTCAAGAAAGCCACAGGCCCAGGACGTGACTACCGCCAGGACCCGCATTTAGTCGGGAATTTTTCTCTTCAGACCGCCTGTGTGGTGTCTTGGTCTCTGGGTTTGTAAGGCTCCCATGCGGGCCTCTCCTGAACCTGTCAGGTTTAGTATGTGGCCCCCTATTAGCAACAAAGCATATAATGGCAGGGCCAAACCCACAACAAGGTTATTCTGTTTATTTCATCCAGGTGAAGAAATACCCCATAAAGAGAAATGCATTTCCACAGAATACATAGGAATATTGCCCCAGCTGGTTTGGCTCCGTGGATAGAGCATCGGTCTGCGGACTGAAAGGTCCCGGGTTCCATTCCTGGTCAAAGGCACATGCCCCGATTGCTAAAAAATATTTTTTTTAATAAAAATTTAAAAATTAAAGTGAATGAATGCAAACAGATAATACTGAACACCTCAAATATTGGTGAAGGGAAATTGTCATTCTGCTGAAAGGAAGATAGATGGGAGTGGCAGAGGTGTGGGAAGGAATAAACGTTATGGGTGAAGAAATTGGAGGGCGGAGTCCCCTCTAACCTACAGGCCCACGTACCCTGCCGGAGGCTTCCATGCCCGTGGGTGTGCCCGCTCTCCTTGAGGTGCCTTGTACTCAACACTTAAAACTCCCCTTGCAGCTCTAACCTAAACAAGTTTTTTCCTTCAGTGTTCTGGGGAAAGAGGATTGAGTTTCACGGGGAGGAGAAGGCAGGCGTTTAAATTTAGATGTGGTGGATGAAAGCAAGTCTCACGTTGCCTCTGAATCAGAAACTAGGGAGAGTCACTTCTTTATTCTAAAAGCCAACAGCTGCGCAGAGACGAGCATATGAACCACTTCCTCCATGCTCAGAAATTCTCAGAGTGCGTGCACACACACACACACACACACACACACACACACATTTATATACATCTATGGTGAGAAGGACAAAGGAAAGGAGCACAAAGAAAAATCATTCATTTATGATGTCATTTGCAACTTCAATGCATAGTTCTGTTTCCTTTGACATTATTTCCTACAAAAATCATGTTCCTGAATCCAGGCAACTCTCTCGAAGCAGGAGGTTAAAGATTACATTGCAGATTAACATTAATCAGCCAACTAAGACAGTCAGGTTATTTTTTTAAATGAGATATGTTATAGTTTTTAGTTTTACTACAAAAGATTTCAAAAGACACAGAAGAATCATGTAATGTATAACCTTCTCTTATGCCCATTATCTAAGCTGAACAATCCAATTATACTGAGTTGGAAGAAATCATAAAAGACTGGGATGTAGATAAGGGCATTAAACTTAGCTTCTTGGGGAGCTTGCCCCAGCCTCATTAATCAGCCAATCAAATCTCCTTGTTTAACTTCAGTTTCCTTATTTGTGTAAAGAAAGGCTGTTCTCCACTGACCAGTGGGACCAAGTTCCTACGGGTCATCTCGAATACTCATATTTTTCTCAAGATGCATTGCTTTAGTTGATCCTTAAAAAAAATACACACACACACACACACACTATTTTTTTATTGGTTTCAGAGAAGGAGAGAGAGAGAGAAACATCAATGATGAGAATCATTGATTGCCTATCTCCTGCATGCCCCACACTGGGGATTGAGCCTACCTGGACTTGTGCCCTGACTAGGAATCAAACCATGGCCTCCTGGTTCATAAGACGATGCTCAACCACTGAGCCATGCCGGCTGGGCTAGTTGCTCCCTTTTAAAAACAGGCTGGGAATAAAGAGGACTTTATATAATCTACATGTTTTCCTAATTGCGATCCACTGTGTTAGATGGTGGCAGGATCTCCGGTGGAGGTGATCATTGGGCAAACAGAACGATGAAGCTGGACCTCAGGAAAGAATTCTGGGGCTGGAGATCTGCTGGAAGTGATAGCCCATGAACTGGGAGACGCAGAGGAGATGAGGCCTGGGGAGAGCTCTGTGGAGCGTTCCCACTCAGGGCATAGGAGGGGCAGGCAAGAACCAGGTGGCAAAGCACACAGAGGGGCTAACCAGAGAGGAAGCCAAACGTGGCGATGCCCCTCAGTGAGGCAGGAGGAGAGCAGGGCAGAGAGGGGAGAAAGTGGGGGGGGGATCTAATTTCTCTCCAGCACACCTCACCCCTCCCTGCTGCCCATGGCGGTCCCTTCCACTTGTGGAATCCCTGGAATCTTGGGGGAACATCACCCTTCACTCTTTTTTTTATTGTGTTACATGTATACATATCTCCCCATTACCCCCCTCCCTCCCAGGCATGCCCCTACCCCCCAGTGTCTATGTTCATTGGTTATGCTTATATGCATGGATACAAGTCCTTTGATTGATCTCTTATCTACCCCACCTCTCCTTAATCTTTCTGCTGTAATTTGACAGTCTGTTTGATGCTTTACTGCCTCTGTATCTATCCTTTTGTTCATCAGTTTACAATGTTCTTTATTATCCACAAATGAGTGAGATCATGTGGTGATTCTCTTTCATTGACTGGCTTATTTCACTAAGCATAAGGCTCTCCATTTCCATCCAGGTTGCTGCAAATGGTAAGAATTCCTTCTTTTTAACGGCAGCATAGAATTCCATTGTGTAGATGTACCACACTTTTCTGATCCACTCATCTGCTGACGGGCACTGAGGCTGTTTCCAAATTGTAGCTATTGTAAATTATGCTGCCGTGAACATAGGGGTGCATAAATCCTTTCTGATTGGTGTTTGTAATTTCTTAGGATAAATTCCTAAGAGTGGGATTGCTGGGTCAAATGGGAGATCCATTTTTAGTTTTTTGAGGAAACTCCATACTGTTCTCCACAGTGGCTGCACCAGTCTGCATTTCCACCAACAGTGCACAGGGTTCCTTTTTCTCTGCATCCTCGCCAACACTTGTCGTGAGTTGATTTGTTGATGATTGCCATTCTGACAGGTGTAAGATGGTATCGCATTGTCATTCTGATTTGCATCTCTCGGATAATTAGTGACTTTGAACATGTTTTCATGTGTCTCTTGGCCTTCCTTCTGTCGTTTTTCGAAAAGGTTCTATTTAGGTCCGTTGCCCATTTTTTTATTAGATCGTTTATCTTCCTTTTATTAAGTTGTATAAATTGGCTGTAGATGTTGGAGATTAAACCTTTATCAGTGATAACATTTGCAAATATGTTCTCCCATACAGTGGTCTTTCTTGTTGTTTTGTTGATGGTTTCTTTTGCTGTGCAAAAGCTTTTTATTTTGATGTAGTCCCATTTATTTTTTCTCTAGCTTCCATTGCCTTTGGAGCAGTATCAGTGAAGAAGTTCTTTCAGCATATGTCTGCAATTGTGCTGCCTGTGGATTCCTCTAGTATTTTTATGGTTTCCCTTCTAATGTTTAAGTCCTGTATCCATTTTGAGTTTGTTTTTGTATTTGGTGTAAGTTGGTGGTCCAGTTTCATTTTTTTGCATGTATCTGTCCAATTTTCCCAACACCATTTATTGAAGAGGATATCTTGGCTCCATTGAATGTTCACGCCTCCTTTGTCAAATATTAGTTGAGCATAGTGGTTTGGACCCTTCACTCTTTTCCCCCAATCTCTTGTCACTACTTCCTGCTTGTTCCTCCTGGACTAATTCCTACTGGTCAGATCTCGGCCTAAACATCTCTCTGATCTCTAGTGAGAGCACATCCCACCATTATGTGCTCTGTCCACGTCCTCTATAAAATGTGTGGTTAGGCCTGGCTGGCACGGCTCAGCAGTTAAGTGTCGACCTAAGAACCAGGAGGTCTCGGTGTGATTCCTGATCAGGACACATGCCCAGGGTATGGACTTCATCCCCAGGGTGGGGCATGCGGGAGAGAGCTGACCAATGATGCTCTCTCATCATTGATGTTTCTTTTAAAAATATATATATATTTTATTGATTTTTTACAGAGAGGAAGGGAGAGGGATAGAGAGTTAGAAACATTGATCAGCTGCCTCCTGCACACTCCCTACTGGGGATGTGCCCACAACCAAGGTACATGCCCTTGACTGGAATTGAACCTGGGACCCGTGAGTCCGCAGGCTGACACACTATCCACTGAGCCAAACTGGTTAGGGCTCATCATTGATGTTTCTATCTCAATCTTTCCTTCTCCCTTCCTCTCTGCAATCAATAAAAAACATATTAAAAAAAAAAAAGATGGGAGGAAGGAAGGCAGGCAGGCAAGCACATGCTGGTGTTACCTAGTCCTGGGTAACGCCAGCCATCACCCTTCCCTGCTGGCGCTTCCAGGCCTGTGTCCTGCTGGGCCGCAGCCCAGCTCTGCGGACAGCACTGACCACCTCAGCGCTGTGTTTGAGGACTGAGGAGGGGAAGCCAGACTGCAGCGAGTGGGAGGTGAGGAAGAGAGACAGTGCCTGCAGACAGCTTTTTCACACGTTTGGTTTTGAAGGAGAGGAGAGAATTAGGGTGGAAGCTGCCAGAAGCATTAGGGTCAGAGCAGTTCTCTGTGGTGTGTGTGTGTGTGTGTGTGTGTGTGTGTGTGTGTGTGTGTAAATTTTAGGAGAGATTTAAATATGTTTAAATGCCAGTGGGAGGGTGCAGGTAGGAGGGAGCAGTTGAATAATAAGAGTGAGAAGGAATGTGGAGAGAAGTGAAGGTGTTTCGTTAATATGAGCTCTTTTTTTTTTTTTTTTTTAATACGAGCTCTTTCTCCCTCAGAGTTGACGAAAGCCTCTCCCCCATTTGAATGTGGGATGCTAGGCCACCTAAGCAGGATGGGGAGGGAGATGTCCAAGAACTAGCTCTGAGTCAGTGACCGACCATCCCCCAGCTGATAAAAACTGAAGCCAGAGATTTCCAGATAGATTCTGTAGGAGAGGCATGCACTGTGTTTCTTTCTCCCTCTCCCTTCCTTCCTCTCTGAAATCGATAAAAATATATTTAAAAAAAGAAACATCAATGATGAGAGAGAATCATTGATCAGCTGCCTCCTGCACGCCCCACACTGGGGATGGAGCCTGCCAGGGACATGTGCCCTTAATCAGAATGGAACCCAGGACCCTTCAGTCCACAGGCTGATGCTCCAACCCCAGCCAAACTGGCTAGGGCTCATAATTGATGTTTCTATCTCTCTCTCCTTCTTCCATCCTCTCTAAAAATCAATAAAAATATATCAAAAAGAAAAAAAAGAAACTCATCTGTTGGGAGTGAGGGGCATGGAGGGCCATGGAGATTTGAAAGAGTGAGAGCTGAAAGCATCCTTTCGAAGTGGGCGAGCTAGTGACACAGCGGGGTTGGCAGACGACGTGTAAGAGAATGGAGGGGTCCAAGGTGAAACCAGGAGAGATGCTTGGAGGCCTCCAGGGGAAGGGCATTTAGAGTCCTCCCCAGCAGGCCCTGTGTGCCCGGCCCCCCTCCACAGGGCACTGCTACAACCTGAGTCCCTTCTTCTCTTGTTGCCATAGGTCTTAGCTGGGCCTTCCCCCTGGCACCTCAAGAGTGTCATTGAGCCAAAACCGGTTTGGGTCGGCCTGTGGCCGGAAAGGTCCCAGGTTCGATTCCAGTCAAGGGCATGTACCTTAGCTGCAGGCACATCCCCAGTAGGGGGTGTGCAGGAGGCGGCTGATTGATGTCTCTTTCTCATCGATGTTTCTACTTCTCTATCCCTTTCCCTTCCTCTCTGTAAAAAATCAATAATGTGTATATATGTATATATATACATATATATATGTATACACACACACACACACATATATATACATATATATATATACATATACATATATATATATATATACATATATATATATATATATATTTTTTTTTAAGTATGGCTTTAAAAAAAAAGTGTGTCATCGAGGCTGGTGGTACCTCCTCATTCCTGCAAGGTCTGGCTGTGGGAGTGTAGCTCTCAGTGCCTCGGACAGAAAATGACTGGGCGCTGGGTGGCCAGTGAGCGACGCTGACCCTGACCACAGAGGGAATTCTCAGGGAGGATCTGTGTCCCGCACACAAGAGGGAAGTGAAAGAACGCAGTCGGAAAAGGATGGGACCAGGGAGGCCTTGGGGACCCAAAAGCAGGAATCAATCCACAGGCTCACCACCCACATCCAGGGATGTGTCAGCACCGCCTCTGCACGGTGTGGGCTTCTTCCGTTCAAGGCTCAGAGGCCCGGAGAGAGGGCTGGGTGGGCCCGGGGGGGCCCAGGATCCCGAGGGCACCCAGAGTCTGGGAAGGAGGCGGCACTGAGCTAAGGCTCGTTGATCTCCTCAGCTGTGTCTGGTGCCATTTCCTAGAAGGGCCTGTACAGTTCCTGAGAGCCCTCCACTCCAAGACAGAGATTCCTGCCCTGGCTGGTGTGGCTCAATGGATAGAGGTCGGCCTTTGGACTGAAGGGTCTCGGGTTTGATTCTGGCCAAGGGCACATGCCCAGTTTGCAGGCTCGATCCCCAGTAGGGGGTGTGCAGGAGGCAGTTGATCCATAATTCCCTCTCATCATTGATGTTTCTCTCTCCCTATCCCTTCCTCTCTGAAATCAAAACATATTATAAAAAAGAAAAAGAGAGAGAGATTGCTAATCCCTGAGTCTCAGACACCCTTGCGACTTGGGTGCAAACAGAGGCTTACGTAGCAGTTTCTGGGAGTCACTGACGCCCATCTGGAGTCCCCACTCTAGAAGTCTCTGTCCCCTCTGCCCAGCACCTGCCTGGCTCAGAAGTGGGTCTCATATACTGTCTCTGAGGCCCTGCAGTTTAACCACTTCACACCCACTGCCACATGGGAAACAAGCAGGCCCTAAATCTTTTTTATTAATAGCTTTTTTATTGATTTCAGAGAGGAAGAGAGAGGGAGAGAGAGAGAAACATTAATGAGAGAGAATCATGGATCAGCTGCCTCCTGCATGCCCCACCCTGGGGATCAAGCCCACAACTCGGACATGTGCCCTGACTGGAATCGAACTTGGGACCTTTTTAGTCCGCAGGCGGATGCTCTATCCACTGAGCCAAACCAGCTAGGGCTGGGGCCCTAAATCTTGTAAGTTTTTTTTTTTTTTCCTAAAAGGGCAAGACACTATTTTAGTCCCTGTTTTGCAGGGAGAAAAAGTCCTGTTTGTCCCTGTGATTCATTTTGGTGGTTTTTGTGATTCATGACGACTCACCAGCATCTGGGATGAATTAAAGGGGACTTTCTCTCGGTGACGGTCGAGTCTTAGACGAGCCTGACATTGCCGAGAGGCCTAGTGGGCACGCCAGGGCTGAGCAACCTTCAGGCATCCCGTCCGATGCTGTCCCGTCTGACAGCAGAAGCCGCCGATGCTGTCCCGTCTGACAGCAGAAGCCGCCGTGGGCTTCGGGTGGGGCTGCCGTCGCATAACGTCTGCACCTCCCTCCCTCCGGTGCTGGTGACTCTTTGCGGGTCAAACCGCCCCCCACAATGTGGTTCTCTTTTTGTAGCCATGAGCCCAGCAGACAGCTGGGGAAACAGAGGCAGGAAGCTGGCATGGACCTGGTCTTCTCTGGTTTGTTCCAGGAAACTTTCCATAGGTTCTTCTTCATTTTTAAACGTTTTTATTGATTTCAGAGAGGAAGGGGTGGGGGGCGGGAGGAGGGGAGGAAGGGAGGGGGAGGGGGAGGGAGATGGAGAGCGAGGGAGAGAGAATGAATGAATGAATCATGGGTCAGTTGCCTCCTGCACACCCCACACTGGGGATTGAGCCCACAACCCAGGCATGTGCCCGGACCAGGAATCAAACTGATCTCCTGGTTCATAGGTTAACACTCAACCACTGAGCCCCGCTGGCTGGGCCACGCAGTGGTTCTGAATGGGGGATGGCTTTGCCACGCTGAGGGGCACTTGGCAGTGTCTAGAGACATTTTTGGTTGTCACCGCTGGAAGGTGCTACTGGGATCTGTGTGTTGACGCCAAGGATGCTGGTAAACACACTACTGTGCTCTGAGCAGGCCCCACAACGAAGACTTTTCCAGCCCAAACGGTGCTGAGGTTGAGAAACTGTTCCAATGTAGACCGAACCCAAACCCCAACTGACATGACCGTTTCCAGTCACTAAGTGACTTAGTGAAAAGGATAACAGTCATGGTAAAACAAGTCTTCTGAAAATCACGTGGGTTCTGTGTCTAAAAAGGCAGGTCTGCCCAGCCAGCGTGGCTCAGCGACTGAGCATTGACCTATGAACCCAGGAGGTCAGGATTCGATTCCCGGTCAGGGCACAGGCCCAGGTTACAGGTTCGATCCCCAGTGGGGGATGTGCAGGGGGCAGCCTATCAGTGATTTCTTCTCATCAACGATATTTCTATCTCCCTCTCCCTTCTTCTCGTAAGTCAATAAAAACATATAAATATTTAAAAATGCACCCCTTCCCTGTCTCCTTAAAATACCATTCTCCACTCAAAGGAACCAGGGCTGCTGAGACATGGCCAACTCAGGGCTGTGACAGACAAGTAAGGACAGCATGGCAGACTGTGGCGCTGGAATTAGAGGAGCAAACCCCAGGGGACTCTTTCTGGCCAAATAGGGGATGATTTGAGCATCAAAAAGGAAAATGCAAATATGTTAACATCCGTATGTGCAACTTGAAAGAGAAGCTTGTGGTTGAAAGATGAAAAGCTATTTCAGGATCTTGTGGCTTCTAGAAGGTTCCTTTATTTTAAAAAAAAAAAAAAGTTGCTTCCATTGGCTCTGAAACCTAGGTGTTCTCATTTCCCCTCCGTGTTATCAGCAGTGGAGGAATAGAAGTTTGTAACGTCTCCGCTGAACTCCTAGAAAAGGACACACGCACGCAGGCATCATCCTACAACCATGACCGCACACCCTCTGGGGTGGTTGCAGCTCTCCCGTGGGAAAGGGAGAGAAAGGGAGAGTAATGTGTGAGCAGAACATACGATGTCTGTGGCACGGTGTCCCACTTGGATTCTAACTGAAAACCTTGTAAATGAAGTAGCCCTAAGTGAAGCTGGTGTGGCTCAGTGGATGGATAGAGGCCTGAAGGGTCCCAGATTCGATTCTGCTCCACAGGCACATGCGCGGGTTGCAGGCTCGATCCCCAAGAGGAGGTGTGCAGGAGGCAGCCTATCAATGATTCTTATCATTAATGTTTCTCTCTTTTTCCCTCTCCCTTCCTCTCTGAAATTGATAAAAATATATATTTAAAAAGTAATAATAACCTTAAAGTAAATTTCTAGGCCCAGGATGGAACGGCTCCTGCTCCAGGTGCCTCATCAGCCACCCACACGTTCGTGGTGCTGTAGACGCAGTCGATCCCCAGACGCCACGCCATCCCCGGGCTCTCCACTCACTTCCTCGTCCCTTGACCTTTCTAAACAAGGTCGGAAATGCAGCCCCGGCCTCAGCCCCGTGTCTGCCCCGCAGCCCCTTCCACTCGCTGCTTCTCACGGCTCTGCTCCGTGAAACGCCCTCTGGCCCGGGCCCCTGAGGAAGCGCACGCCTGGCGGTGAGGCACCGCCCGCCCACCCCAAGGATTGTTTTCTCGTGAGTAAAGGGCTTCAGGCTTGTCACTAAATGCTTTAGCTTTGTCATTCGCTGTGAGGTCAGAGGGTAAGGGGAATGACTGAATCACACAGGGTCTAGACATGCTACTCCAGCCTGGTCATGAGCCGGCATCCCACAGCTTGTTAGTGATCCACCGAGGGCGGAAATGGCTACGCCGATGAAGCAGCCATGTATCTAAAACCAAAAACATTACAGGAAAATATATGGACATCCTTAAAATTGCAATGCCTAAAGTGGCCCCCATTTCTGAGACACCCATCACTTCTGCCTGCCCCTCCACAGCCCTCGTAAACAGAAGTTATCCTAACCCAGGACTCGGACTTCACATGGCTTTGAACTGTAGCACATGACCTTCTTCTTCCTGGTTCCAGATGTTAGGGCCCAACAGCAGCTTGAAGACTGGCTTGAAAAGGGGTGTTAGAACCCAGTCAGATTCCCTTGTCAGTAGGTTGCCCTAAGAGACACACAGGGAAAGAATAGTTGATTGAGGGAGCCGAGTAGAGAGACTCATATTGACTAAACAGCTGGAACCATAAGGAGAAAGGAGAGGAAGTGGGTCCAAAAGAGTACTGGGGGCAGATACACTGGCATAAGCAGGAATTGCATGAGAAACAGAAATAGAGATGGATGGGTGGATGGATACATGGATGGATGGGTGGGTGGATGAATGGATGGGCATAGGTGGATGGATGGGTGAGTAGATGCAGGATGGATGGATGGATGGATGGATGGATGGATGGATGGATGGGTAGATGGATGGACGGATGAGTAGATGGGTGGATGGATGAATACATGGATGGATAGGTGGGTGGGTGGATGGATGGATGGACATAGGTGGATTGATGGGTGAGTAGATGGATGGATGGGTGAATACATGGATGGATAGGTGGGTGGATGGATGGATGGATGGATGGGTAGATGCAGAATGGATAGATAGATGGATGGATAGAGCTGAAAATGAGAATCACCCCAAGCTTCTGTCTCATGTGAGGCCTACATCTTCAGGTTCTTTTGGATTCATGGAATACCCTGTATACTTGACACAGGAGTGGATTTCTGTTTCTTATAGCCAGAACCATCCTGACTAACCAAAATGCTCAATAAAGGTTAAGTTCCTTCCTTTCCCATAGGTTAAGCCCTAGCTGTCACTTCTCACCCTAAGAATACCATGGGCCACCAGCCTCCTTCCCAAAGGCCTCAGAGATTTAACTGGGTTCTCTTTTCTTTTGCACGTGTTTATTTTTTATTTCAAATTTATTTTTTAAAACTATGGAACGTTTCACAAATTGGTGTGTCATCCTTGCCCAGGGGCCATGCTCATCTTCTCTGCATCGTTCCAATTCTAGTACAAGTGCTGCCAAAGCCAGCACTGTGTGTTTATTTTTTTTAATTGTTTAAGGCAGAGTATACACATGGTAAAGTGAACCTTAAGTGTGTGCCTAGAAGAATTTCTTATTTCTTTATTTAATAAGTCTTTATTGTTCAGATCATTACAATTGTTCCTCTCCCCCCCCCCCAATAGCTCCCCTCCACCCGGCTCCCACCCCTCCCTCTGCCTTTACCTCCCCCCATTGTCCTAATTCATAGGTGTATGATTTTTGTCCAGTCTCCTCACACCCCCCCTCACCTCTATCCCCCTGAGCATTGTCAGTCCACTCTCTTTTTATGCCCCTGATTCTATTACACAAGAATTTTTAAAAATATATTTTTATTGCCCAGCTGGCATGGCTTAGTGGTTGAGTGTTGACTTACGAACCAGCAGATCATGGTTCAATTCCCTGTCAGGGAACATGCGCAGGTGGTGGGCTCCATCCCCAGTGTGGGGCGAGTTAATCAATGATTCTCTCTCATCATTGATGTTGCTCTCTCCTTCTCCCTTCCTCTCTGAAATCAACTTAAAACAACTGTTTTAAAGAAATTTATCTCCCATACCCTAGCTGGACTGAACTGTCCCAGGTTGGATTCCAGTCAAGGGCACGGACCTCAGTTGCAGGTTTGATCCCTGGCTCCAGGCAGGGCACGTGCCGGAGGCAACCAGTCGATGTCTCTCACACATATCTATGTTTCTCTCTGTCTCAGTGTGGGGCCTGCAGGAGGCAGCCAATCGGTGATTCTCTCTCATCCTTAATGTTTCTATCTCTCTCCCCTTCTCCTTACCTCTCTGAAATCAATACAAATACATTTTAAAAAATGAAATGGGACTGTGTTTGGAGAAGGGTCTTTAGGAGGTAATGAAGGTTAAATAAAGTCAGAAGAGTGGGGCCCTAATCTGATAGAACAGGTGGCCTTATGAGAGAGAGAGAGAGACCAGAGTTCTCTCTCCGCTGCTTGCATAGAGGTTGTGCTAACACACAGCGAGATGGTGGCCATCTCCACGCCCAGAGAACTGGCCTCAGAATGAAACTCACCGAACCAGCACTGGGTATTGGAGCTTCCAGCCTCCAGAGCTGAGAGAAATGAATTGCTGTTAAGGAACACAGTCTAGCCCTGGCTGGTTTGGTCCAGTGGATAGAGCAGGGTCTCAGGTTCAATTCCAGTCAAGGGCACATATCTTAGTTGTAGGCTCCATCCCCAGCCCCAGTCAGGGTGCGTGTGGGAGGCAACCAATCGATGTATCTCTCTCACATGGATGTTTCTCTCTCTCTCTGTCTCTATCTCTCTCCCTCCCTTCCAGTCTCTCTAAAAATCAATGGAAAAGTATCCACGGGTGAGGATTAACAAACAAATAAACAAAGAAACCTAGTCTATGGGATTTGTCATGGCAACCTGAGCAAACTACTATACCATGTGATCCACACCAAGAGCAAAGGAGAGACATTTTGAACAGAAAACTACCCTTGTAGGCACATGGGCAGCTGGCCAAGTATGAGCTGTCAGGCTGAGCCCAGCATGGGAGGGGGCAGAGTTCTGGCAGCCCCTTCGCCCCAAGGTCCGGGCCACTCCCGGGCTGCTTGGACACGTTTCGAGGAGACTTGATAGATTTGGTGCTGTCGCTAAAAGTCAGCCAGCAGCCTCTCACTCATCGGTCCGTTCGGAATGCTCCACGGCATCCCATCAACCCAATAGACTCCTTCACGTTCCTGGTCCAAACGGGGCCTCGTGGGGAGCCTGCCTGACCCCTGACTTGTCAGGAAAAACCACTCCCCACGGATGACGCACCAGCTAAATGGTAACCGCTCCTCACCGCGATGGGGTGAGACCTTGGCCAGCAGCAGCAGGGAGGGTCCGTCCTGCCCAGACTTCCTCCTTCATCACTGTCCTGCAGGTTGTCCGCTCACAGGATTATGCTTTTCTGTATATCATGTTTCACAAGGGATGTGTACCGGTAACGAGAATACAAAGCCGGGCAGTGGCGATTCATTGGCTGAGCGCTGACCTAGGAACCAGGAGGTCATGGTTCAATTCTTGGAGGCAGCCAATCAATGATTCTCTCTCATCATTGATGTTTCTCTCTCTCCCCCTTTCTCTCTGAAATCAATTACTATATATATATATTATATGTATATTACATACATATAATATATATATTGCCCTAGCCTGTTTGGCTCAGTGGATAGAGCGTCAGCCTGGAGACTGAAAGGTCCAAGATTCAATTCCGGTCAAGGGCATGTACCTTGGTTATGGGCACATCCCCAGTAAGGAGTGTGCAGGAGGCAGCTCATCAATATCTCCTTCATTGTCGTTTCTAACTCTCTCTCTCTTCCTCTCTGAAAAAATCAAGAAAATACATTTTTACATCCCCCTTGACTCCATCTCCCTGCTCCTCCTGCCACTCACTCTGCTTCGTGCTCCAGCCCCTTCTCTGGGCTCAGCCTGAGTGTGAGCTCTGCGGAAATCAAAAATGAAGTGGAAATATCCAGACCCCGAGACACCTGTAGACCAGTCCAGAGGGTTGATTCTGTGTCCCCTTTCTCTCTGTGACACATCATACAGCTCTGGCTATGACCACACAGGTGTCAGTCTCCTTTAAAAAAACACCCAAAGGGAACTGGATCCCCAGCCTTTTGGGGGAGCTCACCTGGAATGTCCACAACCAAGCACTCTGTTCCCAAAGGAGGGCATCTCCTGAGCCTTCCAGTCTCTTCTAGGAGCCGAGATAATTAGCCAAACACCTTCCAGTCCAAGCTCCCTTTCCCCATCAGGCAGGCCCCTCCTTGTCAGTAACTGACAAGAGATTTCCCAGAGCAGCGGTTCTCACCCTTCCTCATGCCGAGGCCCTTTAATACAGCTCCTCATGTGTGGTGACCCTCAACCATACAGTTATTTTCGTTGCTGCTTCATCACTGTAATTTTGCTGATGAATCGCAATGTAAATATCTGTTTTCCGATGGTCTCAGGCTCTACAGCAGCGGTTCTCAACCTGGCGGAGTCGAGACCCACAGGTTGAGAACTGCTAGCAGGGTCACCTAAGACCGTCGGAAAACACAGATATTTACATTGCAATTCATCACAGTAGCAAAATTACAGTGATGAAGCAGCAACGAAAATAACTGTATGATTGAGGTCACCACAACATGAGGAGCTGTATTAAAGGGCCGCGGCATGAGGAAGGTTGAGAACCACTGGGATAGAGCTTTGGAAACACTCCCTGTTCATTTTGTACTGAAGATGTAAACTGTGTCTTTGGTGGGACTTTGAATTTTAAAGAGTCACATTTGGTTTTGTTTCCCTTTTTTTCCCCAGAAAGAGAAAAAAACAAAAACAACAAAACCCTGATCCTGCTGCGTGGTGAACGCAACCACTGGGCTCCTAACCCAACTTCAAAGCCAAGTTTCCAGAGAGGCGTCCACAGTCACTGCCGTACTTTCTCACCCCCTGCAGCCGACATCTGTGGTTTCCGTCCCCCCGGGAAAGCCGCTCTCACCTCCGATCCCACCAACCTCCTATCTCTCCATCACGTGGACCCCATCTGAACCCAACATTCTTTGAGCCCCTCTGCCATTGACATCGTGGTCTCTTCCTCCTTGAAACCCTCCCTTTCCCCAGAGTCTGGGGGCAGTTCTGACACGGGGTGCGGGGTGGGAGTGTGTGGGGATGAAGTGCGGGATAATAGAGCTTACCCTCCACCTTCCATGGAGGGAGATTGGAAGTCAGTAGATGATTCAAATTTTAAAATCCATTAAAAAATCCATCAATAGGAGAATCCAAGATGGGGGCACCTACACTGCTGCCTCGCACAACCATTTCAAAACTACAACTAAAAGACAGAACGGACATCATCCAGAACCACAGGAAAGCTGGCTGAGTGGAAATTCTACAGCTAGAAGGAAAGAGAGGGGCTCACATAGACCCAGAGAAGCTGCAAAAAGCTGAGGTATGGAGACACATGTGGAGAGAGTGGGTGCCAGAGAACCTGGCTGGCTTTCTCTTGCAGGAGGGAAACAGACTCCCAATGGCATTGAACCTCTTATCCTACGACACAACCCCAGATCCAGCCAAAACTCATACGGGGGGAGTTTGGACTGTGAAAAGGGAGAAGTGCACGGAAATTTAGGGGAGTCCCAAAAGATCAGAAGTCTAGTGATGCACACGGCACTGCATGCAGAGGATCAACTGCTGATTGTGCCACTGACTTTCACTAGTGGGTGGAAGACAAACCCTCCCAACTGTGCCACTTCTAACTCCACTAAACCCCAGTTTTGGGCGAAACCCTGTGGACCCAGACTCATATGGTCCCGGAGTGCAGGGGAGCTGGAAAGGCAGCAGTTGAGAGGCACTGTGAGAGCGTGTGCTCCCACAGGGACCGCTCCAGCCATTACCCAGTCACGTGAGACTCAGAGCTGTGGAGGGCGGGGCCCACTGGAAGGCAAGGTGGTCCCTTAAGCCCTGAGACTCCACCCATCCCAAGCTCAACAGAGAGGCTTCTTCGGTTTGCAAGTCTGGTATCATAAGGCTGAATCCAACACAGAAGTTCTCCCGGCATAGTGAAAATGCCGAGACAAGAGAAGAGATCACAAACAAAAGAAATGGAGGAAAACAAACGACTGGATATAGAGTTCAAAACCATGCTTATAAGGTTTTTCAAAAATATCCTAGAAAAGTTGGATAAAGTTAGCGAGACCCAAGAGGAGATAAAAAAGAACCAACTAGAGATGGAAAAGGGCCAACTAGAAATTAAACATACACTGACTGAAATAAAAATTATACAGAGACCTAACAGCAGACTAGAGAAAGGCAAGAATCAAGTAAAAAATTTGAAATATAAAGAAGCAGAAAACACTCAACTGATCAGAAAAGCAAGAAGAGAAAAGAATCCAAAAATGTGAAGATAATGTAAGGAGCCTCTGGGACAGCTTCAAGCGTACCAACATCAGAATTGTGGGGGTGCCAGAGGAAGAGAGAGCAAGATACTGAAATCCTATTTAAAGAAATAATGACTGAAAACTTCCCACATCTGGTAAAAGAAATAGACATACAAGTCCAAGAAGCACAAAGAACCCCATATAAAAGGAATCCAAAGAGGATCACACCAAGACACATCATAATTAAAATACCAAGAGCAAAAGACAAAGAATATTAAAAGCAGCAAGAGAAAAACAGTTCATTACCTACAAGGGAGCACCCATACAACTGTCAGCTGATTTCTCAACAGAAACGATGCAGGCCAGACAGGAGTGGCAAGAAATATTCAACGTGATGAATAGCAAGAACCTACAACCAAGAATAATCTACCCAGCAAAGCTATCATTCAGAATTGAAGGGCAGATAAAGATCTTCACAGATAATAAAAAGCTAAAGGAGTTCATCAACTCCAAACCAGTATTATATGAAATGCTGAAAGGTACTCTTTTAGAAGAGGAAGAAGAAACAGGTAAAAGATAAAAAATTATGAACAACAATTACGTATATATTAAGAAGTAACCCTAAAAATTAAGTGAATTAAAAATTTGATCAACAGAATAAACTGGTGAATATAATAGAATCAGGAGCACAGAAAGGGAGTAGACTGATAATTCTCAGGGGAAAGGGGTGAGGGGTGTACAGGAAGAGACTGGACAAAAATCATACACCTATGGATGAGATCAACGGGAGGGAGGTAAGGGTAGAGGGAGGGGAGGGAGCCAGGTGGAGGGGAGCTATGGAGGGGAAAAAAGAGAAACAAATGTAATAATCTGAATAATAAAGATTTAAGAAAAAAAAAAATCCATCAATATCCCTGGCCAAGTGGCTAGTTGATTACAGTGTTGTCTGCATATGTCAAGGCTGCAAGTTCAATCCCTGGTCAGGACACATATAAGAATCAACCAATGAGCCCTGGCTGGTGTTGCTCAGTGGATAGAGTGTTGGTCTGGGGATTGAAGGGTGCCAGGTTCGATTTCAGTCAAAGGCACATGCAGGCTTGATCTCTAGTGTGGGGAGTGCAAGAGGTATCTATTCAATGATTCTCTCTCATCACTGATGTTTCTCTCTTTCCCCCTCCCTCTCAGAAATCAATAAAAACATATCTATATCTATCTATGTATATCTATATACATAGATAGATTTTTTTAAAAAGAATCAATGAATGCATTAATAAGAGGAACAATGAATTAATGTTTCTCCCTCTCTCCCTCAAGTTTGAACTTTTCAGGCTGTTGCTATTTAACCCGTGTTTACTGTACAACTGACTGAATAAAACTTAAATTAGGAAAATAAGTGAAACATGAAATCAAAGCTGCTCTGCTTGGGCTAGGCGGATGGCCTGACCCCCGCCGTCCCTGGCACTCTCACGGCATAACCGGGAACAAGACAAACCACCGTTTTGAGAAATTCCCAGGAAACAAGACAGAACCGCCAACCGCCTTCCTTGAGAAACAGCCTCTTGGACCATGTTCGTTACCTCTGTGGCTCAGGAGGGGAGATTCTGCCGCCTTTCGATTCCACAAAGAAGCAATGCATTCGTTTCCCGGTCAGAGCACAGGCCCTGGTTGCAGGCGCCATCCCCAGAGTGGGGCGTGCAGGGAGGCAGCCGATCCATGATTCTCTCTCCTCATGGATGTTCCTATCTCTCTTTCCCTTCTTCTCTGAAATCAATAAAAATCTATTTAAAAAATAAGAAGAAGCAATGCAGGCAACTCCCTTTTGTGGTTCCTTCATTCAGAACCCAGGAGAAGCTGATTGCCCCCCCCACACACACACCCTCCCCAGCTGCTGCTGCCCCACCTGCCTTTGTGAGATGTTTCCCAGACAAGGCCCCGGGAGAGGCGAGGAGCCTGACGGTGCACAGGGACGAGCTCCGTTTCCAGAGCGTCTCTGACGATAGGCAGGGTTTGTCAGACACAGTCTTGGCCGGTTCCGATCGAGGCTTCCTGGCCAAGTGTTCACATAGACTTCCAGCAGCGTCGGTGCCAGGTGCGTAATTATAGTGCTTTTTAATGAGGCAGAGGCTGCCGAGATGCTAACGCCACGCGCTCCATTTAGAACGCCTCGCCGGCTGAATCGTGTGGAACAGGGAGGCGTTGTTCTATCTTCTTTCGTAGGCGCACGCGGAAATTGCCCTTGGACATCCCTATATTCATAAAACCTGCCAACGGGACCATCACACCGGAGGGGCTCTGCCCTAGAGATTTCCAGGAGCCCCGCTTTTTGTGGCGTTTGAAACAAGACGTTCGTTTGTTGTTGTTGTTGTTAATCCTCACCTGAGGATATTTTTCCATTGATTTGTTGAGAGAGTGGAAAGAGAGAGGGAGAGACAGAAACAGCGATGTGAGAGAAACACGTCGATTGGTTGCCTCCTACACGAGCCCCAACCAGGGCCCTGGGCCAGGGAGGGGCCTGCAATCTCGGTCTGTGCTCTTGAATCGAACCCGGGACCCTTCTGTCTGCAGGCCGATGCTCTATCCATTGAGCCAAACCAGCTAGGGCTGTAGGTACTCTTTTAAGTTCTGAGGAAAATTCAGTAAAGAAGAGAAAGGGGGGAGGATAAGCAAATTTTGATTATTGATTCTGTTCCACTTGATTTATTCAGAAACATCAGGGATTTTTTTCCCTCATATTCTTCACACTTTATCCTAGGAGTCTGGCATTTCGCCTAGTTTTCCTTTCATCTCTCCATTAATTTCTCCCATTTGCCACCTAGATTTCTCTTGTCTGTCTTCTGTCTAATAACCCAATCTCCCTATTAATCCTATTCATCGCAGCCCCAGTGACTGGCTGATGTGAGGGGCACCGTTCCCAGGCATTGTCCTTGTCTCACACCTGAGAGCAGGTGAGAGCTGTTTGCTAAAATCTTCTTTCATTTCCAAGGGAGAGGCCTTTTCAGAGGATAGGATTATCAAGCTCACTGCTTTCTGCTTTTACCTCAGTGCTTGGGGATCAGATTAATTTTCTCCCTCTTATATTCAGACTGCCTGGCAAGTCATGTGTCAATCCAATAAGAACAAGTGGATTTTTAAATATATCATGAAGCCTTGCAGTATACATATATGCATTCAAAACAGAGGAGGGACAGGAAAAAGGGGAGGTGAGGATAGCTTAAACAGAGCAGAGCCCGGCTGGCATGGCTCAGTGGTTGAGGGTCGA
Source organism: Lasiurus borealis (assembly GCA_004026805.1). Lineage (NCBI taxonomy): Eukaryota > Metazoa > Chordata > Mammalia > Chiroptera > Vespertilionidae > Lasiurus > Lasiurus borealis. The sequence continues at coordinate 30,227 of PVJN01017073.1, forward strand.
CTTATGAGCCAGGTGGTCATGGTTCCATTTCCAGTTCAGGGCACATGCCCAGGTTGTAGGCTCCATCCCCAGTAGGGGGCGTGCAGGAGGCAGCCAATTAGTGATTCTCTCTCATCATTGATGTTTCTCTCCCTTCCTCTCTGAAATCAATAAAAAAATATATTTTAAAAAATAGTGCCATAGATCCTGTCTCCTTTCTGACTCAGTGCCCGCCCCACAGTGGGCAGACATGGAAGATGTGAAGAGCCTGGTCCTCTGGGTCTGGACCCCACGTGCCTCATACTTGGGCATCTCTCCTCATAAGAAGGCTGACTCTAATGGGGAAAGATGGTGTTTTTCATGCAAGGCCCACAGGGCGGGCAGATGCCTAGATGCTTCATCTCTATCACCTAAGGCAGTGCCGGCACATAGTAGGTGCTCAGTTGTGATGCTTGTCATCGAGCTTCTCTCTTTTCCACATTGAGCGAATGGTGACTGTATAATAAAAACACTCTCTGGAGCATGCTCACACCTTTCCCCCTCTTCTTCCCTCAAGGCCTGAACTTGGCTCTCCCCTGAGCTCCCTTCTTTGGCCTCTGACTTGTTCCCTGAGTCCACGCAGCCCAGCTGGCTCACTTTTCCTGTCTCTGTGACTTTCTAAATAAATTTCTGCTTGTGTCTGAATATCCGTATAAATTAATTAATTGAATTTAATTTTTTTAAAAAAGACCCATAAGGCAAACCAGCTCCTTCATCTGGTGCTCACCCAGAGAAACAGCCATCTGTTCCCATTGGAAAGGAAAACTGGCTGAACTAGAATTCTGTAAGAATTTTGATGGGTGCTACTGTGCGGCAGAGAAATGGAGGGGCATTTAGGCATTTTCATGAATAACTCACGACGGGGGATAAAGTCTCCCGTGGAGGCTTTAGAACCCCATCCGCAGGTGCAGGTAAGATGTGCTCCATGCACCGGACATGTCAGCCACCGCGCCTGGGAGGCCGCCGGCGCTCGGTGTCCAATGTGGGGCAGATCTCTCCCCGGAGCCTCCATGGAAAGGCGACTTACGGCTTGGCACAAATAGACAAGATGAGCCCATGTCATTTCCCCCCTCTGGAATCTGAAATGGGAACAGCCAAAAAAAAAGGCAGTTAGCCACGCGAGCTGAGCCCTAAAGTCTCACAGGGTCATTTCTGCAGGTCCCGCTGGATACAGGTAAGCCATTCATGGACACACTCACTAACTTAAAGTGTACGGGCACCTCTGACGTGCAGGCCCTGGCGCAGGTATTGGAGCCACGGAGGTGAACAGCATCCCCGCCCTCAGAGCGCTTTCCCGGGAGGTGCTCCCACAAGCACAAATGAGTGCACGAGCAACACACACGCAGGCGCGCGCACACACACACACACACACACACACACACACACACACACACACAAGCAAGAGGCTGGCAGACAGCCCCGGTGCTGGAGCAGAGCCACGCCTCTTGTCACCAGGAACTATTTTCTTTCTTCTTTCTTTCTTTTCCTCCCTTCCTTCCTTCCTTCCTTCCTTCCTTCCTTCCCCCCTTCCTTCCTTCATCCTCCCTGAGGATATTTTTCTATTGATTTTTAGGGAGAGTGGAAGGGAGGGGGAAAGACAGAGAGAAGCACGGGATGTGAGAGACACAGCATGACTGGTCCATGTGTGGGGAAGCCAAGTGAGTTGATGACATACATCCTTTCTTCCTTAACCCCATCACCCCCACGTCCTCCACACCTACAGACAACAGGGGGACCCAGGGCCAAGCCGAGAGCTGCTCCTCAAAAAGAAAATGGAGCCCTGACCGGGTTGGTTCAATGGATGGAACGTCAGCCTGCCCACCAAAGGGTCCCGCAGTCGATTCCATTTGATTCCGGTCGATTCCGGTCAAGGGCATGTACCTTGGTTGCAGGCTTCTCCCCAGCCTGGACCCTGGAGAATTCCCTGCCTCATGAATTTGCATCTCACCGAGCAGAGCAAGTGACCTAAGACCTCACCAGTCAGATGCGCCTGCATGAGGCGAAGCAACCCTAAGACACAGGTGCCGGGAATCCTCTCTGGGGACGAGGACAGCAGACAGTGCAGCAGCAGCGGGCATCCCAAAAGCGGGGTCCCTCAAGTGCCCCCAGGCGACGGCAGTGGGTGTGCAGTGGGCTTATATGAGGACCGATCCATGCAAATTGCCTCCAGGCCTGGTTCCCTGCCTCCTGGAGATTTTATGAGACCCCTAATATTCTTTAATCTATTCTTCTTCATGGCCAGCCGCAGTGGCTCCGTGGTTGAGCATCAGCCTAAGAACTAGGAGCCCACGGTTCGATTCCCCGTCACGGAACATGCCCAGGTTGTGGGCTCAGTCCCCAATGTGGGGCGTGCAGGAGGCTGCTGATTAATGATTCTCTCTCACCAATGATGTTTCTAGCTCTTTCTTCCTCTCGCTTCCTCTCTGAAATCAATAAAAATATTTTTTTGAAATTCCTCTTCAGCTTAAACCAGCAAGAGGAGTCTGGCTTTTACACCAGGACTCTCACCGTACTTGAAGGGAGAAGAGCAATAAACCAGTAAACAAGGTAATTTCAGATGGAGGCCGGTGCTGGGAAGAAGTCCCCACACGGCGATGAGAATGGAGGAAGCGGAGCGTGACATCAGTTCTGACCGCCCGTGGCCGACCGCCGATGTAATTATGTATTGTTGGGTGGTGCCCATACATTTGTAGCAGGGAGAGAAAATCCTGCAAGGTGACATGAGAGTGACAGGCAGGAGTAGGGATTACTTTTAAAAATATATATATATTTTTATTGATTTCAGAGAGGAAGAGGGAGAGAGAGGTAGAAACATCAATGATGAAAGAAAATCATGGATCAGCTGCCTCCTGCACACCCCACACAGGGGCTCTAGCCCCCAACCAGGCAGGTGCTCTGACTGGGAATTGAACCGTGACCTCCTGGTTCATAGGTCGACACTCAATCCCTGATCCCCACTGGCCGGGCAGGACTGCTTTTTGATGAGGTGCTCAGGTGACATGTGAGCTGATCCCTGATACACAGAAAGCTCTGGTCCGCAGGAGAGAAAACAGAAAGGGTGAACTTGGAATGTGGAGGGTCAGGTGCAGAGTTGGTGTGTCTGCAGTTCAGTGGGAAAGAGGGACCTGATGAGACTGGGAAGGAGGTGGGGACAGGTCATGCCGCCCTGTGACCTTGCCTTGCTCCCCTGGATCGCTCCCTCTGGGAAGCCAGCCGCCATGTTGTGAGGACACTCAAGCAGCACTGTGGAGAGGTTGGCTTGTGAGGCACGGAGGCCTCCTGCCTACAGCCTCGTGAAGAGACGTCTTGGAAGTGTATCTTCCTGCCGCCCCGTTACAGCTTTTAAATGATTCCAACTCAGCTGACATGTTGACTACAACTTCGTGAGAGGCCGGAGCCAGAACCACCCAGCTAAGCAGCTCGGAACTCCTGACCCCGAGGGGTGTGAGATCATACACGTTTGTTGTTCTAAGCCACTGAGTTCTGGGTAATTGGTTACCTCCGCCCATTGTTCACAGCTGGCGTCTCTTTTGCTTGGCGGGTGCTCCCGCTTCAGTATTTTGACTCTCAGTGGGAGCAATGACACAGAGAGGAGTCATGAATGAGACCCAATGGGGGAGGAGAGAGGAGCTGAGTCACATGTGCTATTTGGAGGGAGACGGAGCCAAGACCCGCAGCCCAGCTGGAGCTCGGTCGTGACTGGCTGCCTCGCTGCTCTGGGTCTGCAGGTTTGCGACGCCCTCGCTGTAAATGCCCCGGCGGGGGTGATGCGGGCGAGTGCACTTCCTCTTTCTGAACTGAAGTGAGAGCTCTGCGCTGTGCTCCCGGTTCTCTCTCCCCGGCTGGCAGGGTGCTCCGCCCAAATGTGGGCCCCGGAGGCGGGTGGGAGGCAGAAGCTGTCTCCATCCCGCTTCTCTGTTCTGTCATGGCCACATCCTCTCCCCACATCAGCCTCTCCAGCTGGTGGGATGGAGCTGTGTGGAAGGTCCACTTCTTCACCTTTTCTTCCTCCTCTTCCTCCTCCTCCTCTTCTTCCTCCTCTTCCTCCTCCTCCTCTTCTTCCTCCTCCTCCTCCTTCTCCTTTTCCTCCTCCTCCTCTTCCTTCTTTTTTTAAAAATATATTTTATTTTTTTAATATATTTTATTGATTTTTTTACAGAGAAGGAGAGAGAGGGATAGAGAGAAACATCGATGAGAGAGAGACATCTATTAGCTGCCTCTTTCTTGCACGCCCCCTATTGGGGATGTGCCCACAACCAAGGTACCTGCCCTTGATCAGAATCGAACCTGGGACCTTTCAGTCCGCAGACTGACGCTCTATCCACTGAGCCAAACCGGTTTCGGAAGAGAGAGATTGAGATAGAAACGTCAATGATGAGAGAATCATTGATTGGCTGCCTCCCGCAGGCCCCATCCTGGGCAATGAGCCCACAACCCGGGCCTGTGCCCTGACCAGGAATCAAACCTTGACCTCTTGGTTCCTATGTTGACGCTCAGCCTCGGAGCCACCCCGGCCGAGCACCTCTTCTCATCTGGCAGGTCTGGCTCATAGGGAGCCATGTGCCCCCTTTGTCCTTCCTGTGCCCGAGAGTTCACGTGGGCTGACTCCAAGGACATTTCAGTGGTATCTGGGGGCAGGAGGTGCTGGGATTTCAGCTCACTGTAATCATTGGCTGAAATCTGATCTGTAGCATTTCCCCCTTTTTGACATTCATTAAAACAAAAAATTGAAGAGAGAAAGCGCCAACAATACAGAAACATCCCAGGCCAAGTCCCCGTTCTCCTCCTGCTCTCTGCTTACGTGGCTGATCTCCAGCTCTTCTCGAACGCACATCATTATGCCATGAGGGCACTTGTCCACGTGTCCGTGCGTAGTGGGCAGGTGTTTCCAAGAACGGATTCCTGGAAGTTTGTCTGCAGATGTTCCCCAGACAGTACCTCCAGTGGCCCCTGAGGGCTCTGCCGGCACATGATGCCAACAGCACAATTCCTTCTCTTTTGCCAGCACTAGATACAATCAAATTTTAAATCCGCGTTTCTCGGGTCTCTCAGTGGGCGTAAGTGTCCCACCTCTGGCAGTGGCCACTTCACCTTCCTCCTGTGAACGGCCTGTTCTTGCCCTCTGACTGCTTATGTAATGGAACAAAAGCTTCATCCTTTGATAGGGCTACGGGTTTTAGGACTATGATGCATGTTGCACCCACTCTCTGTCCCTTGTCTTTTATCTTTGCCATGGTCTCTAGCCCTTGAGATGTCTTACATTTTTATGATGTCAAATCTGTCCTTTAAAAAAAAAAATATTTATGTGTCTTGCTTAGTTAGGTCTTCTCACTCCAATAATATAAAAAGTATGTTTTCTTTCAGCACTGTAAGAATTCTGTTTGACCCCACCCGGTTTGGCTCAGTGGATAGAGCATTGGCCTGTGAACCAAAGGGTCCAGAGTTTGATTCCAATCAAGGACATGTACCTGGGTTTCAGGCTCCTCTCCAGCCCGTTCTAGTTGGGGTGCGTGCAGGAGGCAACCGACCAATGTATTTCTCTCACATCAATGTTTCTCTCTGTCTCTCCCTCTCTCTTGCACTCTCCCTAAAAACCAATGCAAAAATATCCTTGGGTGAGGATTAACCAAAAACAAACAATCAAACAAAAAAGAATTCTGGTTTGGCTCAGTGGCTAAAGCATTGGCCTGTGGACTGAAGGGTCCTGGGTTTGATTCCGGTCAAGGGCACGTGCCCTGGCTGGGGGCTCGATCCCCAGTTAGGGGTGTGCAGGAGGCAGCCAATCAATGGTTCTCTCTCATCATTGATGTTTCTATCTTTCCCTCCTTCTGCCTTCCTCTCTGAAATCAATAAATATATATATATTTTTAAAAAAAAAGAATTCTGTTTGGTAGCGAGTGTCAAATTGTCCTTCAGAAAGGTTGTGAATACTCAGAGTGGTGTGGGTGTGGAGAAACAGAGCTTTTTTTTTTAATATAGTGAACCCTATGCCTTTCATTGTTTTAATTAGCATTTCTTTAATGATGGGTGAGACCCAGGACCTTCACTGGGGACGGGTGATTGGCATGTCTTTCCCTGCGAACTTCCTGACACTGTTTCAGCCTGTTTTTCTGATGGCTATTTATTGGTCTTTATCTTACTGATAAAGGGCCCCTTGTTTCTGAAGGAAATGAGTCCTGTGTTCCGCCGCCCGTGGTAAATGAGCTCCCCGAGTTTGTCCTTCTCTCTCTGCTGTCTGCTGGCCCATCTGTTGCTGGTGGCAAGTCCTCCCCACACCTCACCAGTCATCAGCCCGGTGCCTCCTGTGTACTTGGCACCCTAGGGCCAGCCCCTCTCTTTACAGGCGTCCTTTTCTAAGCATTCATGGTTCGATTTTTACCTTGGATTCAATTCCATCTATTTGCCTTTATCTTTCTAGCATTCTTTATTCCTCATAATTCCTGGTAATGAGTAGTTGCTAGCCCTATGATGGATTTTTAAAAAAATTTTATTATTGATTTCAGAGAGAAGAAGGGAGACAGAGAGAGAGAGAGAGAGAGACATCAAAGATGAGAGATAATCATTAATTGGCTGCCTCCTGCAAACCCCACACTGGGGTTCGAGCCCACAGCCCGGCATGTGCCCTGACCGGGAATTGAACTGTGACCTCCTGGTTCATAGGTTGATGCTCAACCACTGAGCCCCGCCAGCCGGGCCTTATGATGGATTTCTTAAACACACTCTTTCGGTCACCTTCAGAGGGCTCCGCTGGAACGGTGGTTGGAATAAGCGCTCAAGCTGCCATCTTGACTCAATCTTTCACCATTAATTCTTACATAAGCACATGACTGACTCTGGTTATTGTCTCTTGTGGTTTTAAATTTTATTTTCTTCAAGCTTTCTGGCCTAGAATCATGCCATTTGCGAACAGGGATCATTTTGCCAAAGACATTTTAACAAGCTCGCGTTGGTGAGCCACACTCTCGTTCACACAAACTAGATGGCCAGTCAGACATTTTTGGATTGAAAAATAATAATAATAAAATTAAAATCAACTTGCAGACCAGAGGATGCTGGTCAACTCGTGCTGGGATGAGCACCCCAAACAGTTTCTACAAGGCAGTGGGAGGCAAGGGGTGCTCCTCCGCAGCAGCCCCCTCTGGCTAGCTAACGTGAAAGCCTCAGATGTGGCTTTGGCCGCCCCTTGCTAGTACTTGTATTGACGCGGTAATCCATTGCTGTAAGAGCAATACTCATGGCTTGGTCAGGCGCATCTCTCAGATCTCCCTGAGCCTGGTCCATGCTGGAAACTCGGGGTGCCCTCTCATCCTCAGTTTTGCTCCATCCTGTCCCCCTTTTTTAAAAAAATATATTTTATTGATTTCACAGAGAGGAAGGGAAAGGGATAGAAAGTCAGAAACATCAATGCAACCAAGGTACATGCCCCCAACCGGAATCGAACCTGGGACCTTTCAGTCCACTGGCCGACGCTCTATCCACTGAGCCAAACCGGTCTCCGCTATCCTGTCCCCTTTCAACGTCGAATTCTCTCCCGCATCCTGCCCTCCTCCTGCCTGTTTCCATGACTCTTCCAGGGCGACCCACAGAGTGCCAGCCTCATCGGGGGACGCAGAGGTCAAACAGCCACGTCAGCCCCCTGGAAGTGGGCGGCACTTTAAAGACGCTTCAGTGAAGACGGCTTGGTGCTGTTTCAGCAGCCTGTCTGGCACCCCGTTAGCATCTGGCACAGCGGGTGTTTGCTGGGCCTTGCCCTGGTGGGCGCGGCATGCAGGACCCTGGGTGAGAAGTGGTCTGGCTGCGCTGTTTGCAGTGGGGAGAGGTGTGTGAGGGGGTAACGCCGGAAGTTGGCCAAAGCTTGGCCTGTCTTCAGAAAGAACCTGGATTAGAAAGTGACATGTTTCTGAGGGTTAGCCGTATTATGTATTCATTTAATAAAAAGAGTAACAGTGGCTGAAGCCGGTTTGGCTCAGTGGATAGAGCGCCAGCCTGCTGACTGAAGGGTCCCAGGTTCGATGTACCTTGGTTGCAGGCACATCCCCAGTAGGGGGTGTGCAGGAGGCAACTGATCGATGTTTCTCTCTCACATCAATTTTTTCTCTCTGTCTCTCTCCCTTCCTTCCACTCTCTCTCTAAAAATCAAAGGGAAAATATCCTCCGGTGAGGATTCACACAGAAAGTAGTGATAATAAGGAACTTGGAATGGGGGACTGGGAGACCATAGGGGACTGGCAGCGAGCAGCGATCCGGCACACAATGACGGGCGGAACAATGGTGGGAAGGATGGCTACAGGACAGGATGCGAACAGCACAAACGCTGACAATGGGAAACAGGAGCTCCCAGCGAGGGGCGGGCAGGAGGGAGGAAGCGGTGAGCTCATTTCCTCTCCGAAGTCTCGGGCTGTCTAGAGATGCATCTACAGCTGAAACAGGTTAAAGACCGAGTCCAGCCTCTTGGCAGTCTTCCTGCCTTTTAGAGAAATAGTTAAAAGCGCAATTATTTGCAGTTTGGCAGTTTCTAGGTTCACTTAGGCTTCCCTTTTGTTCTGTTGAATTTAAATACTTTTTCCAAAACGACCTTGTATGTGTGTCCTCTTTGTTTTGGTGTGATAAAAATGTCCATCCATTCACCTGTCCTTTTCTCTGAATACATGCAGAAGGAGGTATCTCCAAAACCGTCACACTCTTCAGTGTTAGATGAATTTATTTAAAAAAATTATATATATATATTATTTATTGATTTCAGAGAGGAAGAGATAGGAAGAGAGACAGAAATATCAATGATGAGAGAGGGTCATTGATTGGCTGCCTCCTGCACGCCCCCTTCTGGGAATGGAGCCCGCAACCCAGGCATGTGCCCTGATCGGGAATTGAACCGTGATGACCCCCTTCTCTCCACCCCCGGTTCATAGGTCCCGTGCTCAAACACTGAGCCACGTGGGTCAGGCATCAATTTCTTGTAATGAGTATGCCCTACAATTATAAAAGCAAAGGCTTTTCTTAAAAAAAGAAAAAAAAGTGGAAGAAAAATTCCTTTGCTCTTTGGCCAGCATCTCCCACTCTGAATCTTCCTGGGGGAGGGGTGCCAGGCGTCGGGCGGGTGGAGACGTGCGGCAGGGGCGGAGGCAGCCCCTGGGAGTGGGCTGTGCTCCCTGGTCAGCCAGGGACTGAGCCTCGGTCCGGTCGGCTTCCTGATCTGTGGCCCAAGAAGCCCGCCTCTCAGGCTGAAGGGAGGGACAGGTGATGTGCTCACAGCCCACCCCCCGCGGAGGGCTCAGGAGAGCCCTGTCTGCATTGTGCCCTCATAGAACCCGTTTCTACCAAGGCTGGTTTGAGAGGTACATCCATCTGGCTGATTTGAGCCCTAATATCCACTCTCATGGTCTCAGCTCCATCTAGTGTCCGAATCAGGGCACAGTCATACAGGGTGGGGCAAGAGTAGGTTTATAGTTGTTTGCATGGGAAATAGTACGATAATAAACAAGAGTAAACTGTTTCACACTCACAACTGTAAACTACCCTTGCCTCGCCCTGTGTAACTGGCTTATGGCAAACCCTGAATTCCATACTTGCAAAAGGGGCAGCTCTCAAACTGGACCGAAAAAAGGTCAATTTAAAACACTCCTGCCACAGCCGGTTTGGCTCAGTGGATAGAACGTCAACCTGGGGACCAACAGATCCCGGGTTTGATTCTGGTCAAGGGTACGTACTTGTCTGCAGGCTCCTCTCCAGCTTGGGTCCTGGTCCGGGTTCATGCAAGAAGCAATTAACGATGTGAGAGAAACATCAATATCTGTCTCTTCCACTCTTTCTAAAAAAATCAATGGGAAAATATCCTCAGGTAAGGATTAACTAACAAACTAATGAAATAAATAAATAAATACCCCCCCCCCATTAAGATTTGGTATTTCAAAGCAAGTAGTATACAAATTGAGTATTTCTAAAGACTTGTTCATCCTTTCTTTGAAAGGACATATTCAAGTAACAAATAACCTACACTTATACAAGGCCATATGCTGAGGAGACCTTCCAGAAGACCTTCTGGACGTCCTTCCAGACAAAGCATGGTGGTGGGGCTGAGGCAGAGGCAGTTAGGGGCAATCAGGCCAGGAGGGGAGGGCAGTTGGGGGTGATCAGGCCAGCAGGGGGCAGTTGGGGACAATTAGGCCAGTGGGGGGGCCACTGGGGGCGAGCAGGCCAGCAAAGGGGGGAGCAGTTGGGGGCGAGCAGGCCAGTGGGGGGCAGTTGAGGGTGAGAAGGTTGGCAGGGGGAGCAGTTGGGGACAATTAGGCAGGCAGGCAGGTGAATGGTTAGGAGCCAGCAATCTCAGAGTGCAAGAGGGATGTCCCAGATTGGAGAAGGTGCAGGCTGGGCTGAGGGACAACCCTCTCATGCATGAATTTTTTTTATTAAATCTCTATTATTCAGATATTACATTTGTTTCTCTTTTTTTCCCCTCCATCCAGCTCCCACCCTTCCCTCTACCCTTACCTCCCTCCCGTTGACCTCATCCATAGGTGTATGATATTTGTCCAGTCTCTCCCTGTACACCCCTCACACCTTTCCCCCTGAGAATTATCAGTCCACTCCCTTTCTGTGCTCCTGATTCTATTCTATTCACCAGTTTATTCTGTTGATCAAATTTTTAATTCACTTAATTTTTAGGTTCACTTCTTGATAGATACGTATTTGTTGTTCATAATTTTTTTGTCTTTTACCTTTTTCTTCTTCCTCTTCTAAAAGAGTACCTTTCAGCATTTCATATAATACTGGTTTGGAGTTGATGAACTCCTTTAGCTTTTTCTTATCTGTGAAGCTCTTTATCTGCCCTTCAATTCTGAATGATAACTTTACTGGATAGAGTATTCTTGGTTGTAGGTTCTTGCTATTCATCACGTTGAATATTTCTTGCCACTCCCGTCTGGCCTGCATCGTTTCTGTTGAGAAATCAGCTGACAGTCGTATGGGTGCTCCCTTGTAGGTAATGAACTGTTTTTCTCTTGCTGCTTTTAATATTCTCTCTTTGTCTTTTGCTCTTGGTATTTTAATTAT
>PVJN01017074.1:0-41237 GCA_004026805.1 Lasiurus borealis
TCCTGGATTCCCCCAACTGCCCTCCTCTGCTGGCCTGGTCCCCACAACTGCCCTCCCCTGCAGGCCTGGGTTGCCCCCTAACTGCCCTCCCTTGCAGGCCTGGGTCCCCCCAACTGCCCACCTCTGCTGGCCTGGTCCTCCCCAATTGCCCTCCCCTGCAGGCCTGGGTGTCCCCCACCTCAAATGTCCTCCCCTGCAGGCCTGATAATCCCCAACTGCCCTCCCTTGCAGGCCTGGTCCCTCCCAACTGTCCTCCCCTGCTGGCCATCTTGTGTCCACATGGGGGTGGCCATCTTTTAATACATGGGGGCAGTTGGAGTGATGGTCAATTTGCATATTACCCTTTTATTAGATAGGATAATAAAAGACACTCCTCTAACACTTATCAATCAAGAAATTCCAAGAGTTTTAGAAATGAAAACCAAATATATATTTGTTATTATATCTAATTTCATTCTCATGTTGTTGTTTAAGATATTTTTATTAATTTCAGAGAGGAAGGGAGAGCAAGAGAGAGATGGAAACATCAATGATAAGAGCAAATCATCAATCAACTGCCTCCTGCAAACTGCCAATTGGGGACCAAGCCCACAACCCAAGCATGTGCCCTTGACTGGAATTGAACCTGGGACCTTTCAATCTGTAGGTCCCAGCCGGGGCTCATTCTCATGTTTTTTTTAAAAATACATTTTTTTATTGATTTCAGAGAGGAAGGAAGAAGAAGAAACATCAATGATATAAGAGAATCATTGATCAGCTGCCTCCTGCATGCCCCCAGAGGAGATAGAGCCCGAAATCCAGGCATGTGCCCTGACAGGAATTGAACCACAACCTCCTGCTTCATAGGTTAATGCTCAACCACTGATCCAGGACAGCTGGGCTCAGACTCATTTTAAACATCCTTAGGTATGCCTACTTTGAGCCAAGCACTATGGTAGGCTTTTAGGATACAATAGTGAACAAGACAATATGGGCCTTTTTTTTGTGGAACTCTCATTCTAATGAGGAAGACAGATAAAAAAAAAGTAATTGCACATTGTTCTGTGTACTATGAAAGAAAAAATTAGCATAATAGAGAAAAGCATTCAAGAGGGAATTCTGAATTGTGAAACAAAGGACTAAGATTGTCCAAATTAGTCCTAGGTAACAACTGTTTTTTCCAGTATGGCATTTTTCATGAATACATATATATTATTTTTAAATAAAATATGTTTATTTTTATTTTTTAAATAGTCTCTGAATATAACTATTTTTATGTATACCATACAATAAAATTGTGACCAAATATGTATAGATAATACTAAGAGCAACCAATAAAAAATTTAAAAAAACTAGTAAAAGATATATATTAAAAAACACAATAATAAATAGAAAGTGTTCAAGTATGGGAAGATAAGAAAAATAAAATAAAAAAATAAAAGAGAGAGAACAAAAAAGAAAATATCAGACATAAACCTTAATAGGTCAATAATACATTAAATGTAAATGATCTAAATTTATCCATTAAAAGTCAGAAATTGGCAGAGTATAAAAGTGCTGAACTCTATGTGTACAAGAAACTAATCCTATCTAATAAAAAAGAAACATGCAAATTGACCATATTTCCGCTACACCCACAAGCCACACCCGTCAGCCAATCAGGAGTGAGCATGCAAATTAACCCAACCAAGAATGCAGCAGCCATGGAGCTGGAGCAAGCAGGAAGCTTGGGTTGACCCCAACGATGGAGGAAGCCAAACTTCCCATGAGCCCTGGCGGGCCCTGACCTCTGCTCAAGGCTATAAAGTTTCAACTATAGATGATAAATAAATCCCAGCCAGCCTTGGCCTCTGCTTCAGCCAGCCCTGGCCTCTGCTCAAGGAGGCGCTGAAAAAAAAAAAAAAAGCAAAAAAGGAGAGGCTGTGAGTTTGGGTTGCTGGGGGTCATGGCCAGCCTGCAAACAGCCCTCAGCAGCTCACCCAGGCTGGCCAGACAGCCCAGTGAAACCCCCACCCTGATCCAGGACAGCATTCAGGGCAAATAAGCCGGCCCCCACCCATACACCAGGCTTCTATCTATATTAATAAAAGGGTAATATGCTAATTAGACTGGGAGACCTAGGAGACCTTCTGGACAAAGCCATGGTGGCGGGGCCAAGGTAGAGGTGACTAGAGGCCAAGAGAAGAGGGCAGTTGTGGGTGATCAGGGCAAGATGGGATGGAAGTTATGAGTGATCAGGCTGGTGTGGCGGGGTCATTAGGGGTAAGCAGACCAGTAGGGGGTCAATTAGGGGCGAGCAGGCTGTTAGTAGGGATCAGTTGGAGGTGATCAGTTCAGCAGGGGCGGGGAACAGTTTGGAGTGAACAGGCCAGCAGGGAGACAGTTGGGAGTTAGCAGGCCAGTGGAGAGAGAAGGTAGGGATAAGCAGGCCAGCAGGGAGGGGCAATTGGGGGTGAGCACACTGGCACAGGGGGCAGTTGGAAGTGATCAGGCTGGCAGGGGGCAGTTGGGGTCAAGCAAACTAGCAGGCAGAATGATTAGGGGCAATCAGGCAGGCAGGTGAGCGGTTAGGAGCCAGCAATCCTGGATTGCGTGATTAGGTCCAATCCTTGTAAACCAGCAGTGGGACATCCTTCGAGTGGTCCCAGATTGGAGAGGGAGCAGGCCAGGCTGAGGAATACCCCTCATGCACCAATTTTGTGCACCACGCCACTAGCTTCAAATATAATGGTATAAGTAGGTTGAAAATAAAAGGATGAGCATGATATGTCAAGTAAGCATTCATTAAAACAAAGCAGGAAAATAAAAAGGACAGACAATAACAATTGCTGGTATGGATATGGAGAAATTGGAACCCTCATTCACTGTTAGAGGGGAGTATAAAATAGTAATAAACATTATAAAAACAGTTGGAAATTCTTCAAAAAGGTAAACAAATGACCCAGCAATTACACTTCTTGAAACATATGTCCACACAAAAACCTGTATACACATGTTCAAACCCACTTACTCACAATAGCTAAGTAGAGACAACTTAAATGTCCATCAAATGCCAAATGGGAAAATAAAATGTGGTACACCCATTATGTTCTTATCTTGAAAGTCTCATGCCAAAAAAAAAAAAAAGCAAGAAAGAAAAGAAAGCCTCATGTGATCATTTCCACAATATTCTATTAGCCATATAGGAACAGTTCTAAATCACTGTGGGACTAGACCATAGAAGAGCATGAATCCCAGGAGGCTAGGATTACTGGAATATGGCTACCACATTGCTCCCTGTATGAACTGAATTCCTGATTCCACAGATGTGCCAGTGTCATATAACCTCCTAACTTCCTGAGTCTTGAGTGTTGCATTGGTATTTTTCATCAGTCACTCCTGGCTGCTCAGGGCTGTGCTTTCCTTAGTGTTTTCAAGATTTCTGAGAATCTACCCTAACCAGTTTGGCTCAGTGAATAGAGCATTGGCCTGCAGACTCAAGGGTCCCAGGTTTGATTCTGGTCAAGGGCACGTACCTTGGTTACAGACACATCCCCAGTAGGGGGTGTGCAGAAGGCAGCTGATTGATGTCTCTCTTTCATCAATGTTTCTAACTCTCTATCCCTCTCTCTTCCTCTCTGTAAAAAAAATCAATAAAATATATATTTAAAAATAAATAAATAAAAAAATATATTTTTAAAAAGTTCTGAGAATCCTAGCAATAAGAGTAATATGCAAATTAACCATCACTCCATCACAAAGATGGCAGTATCCATAGCCACAAGATGGCAGCACCCAGTCCTTTTAGCCCAGCCTGAGTCCCCAAGTCCCGGGGGGTTGGGAGGAGAGGGCAGCCACTGAGAGCAGGCAGCGTGAGCAGCCTGGCACAATGCTTGCTTCATTGCCGCAGCCATGAGGCAAGTGTTCCACCTCGGCCATGGAGGGCCTCTGGGCAGCGGGTATGGAGTGGCCAGAGGGGGGCGGGGGAAGAGAAGGAATGCTTGCAGCAACGAGGCAAGCATTTTGCGCCTGGCCATGGATGGATGGATGGGCCGATGGGCCGCAGAGAGCCTCTGGGCAGTGGAGAGCCTCTGGGCAGTGGGCATGGAGCGGCCAGGCCCTGCAGAGAGCTACTGGTGCATGGATTCGTGCACACGACTACTAATACTGTTTATAATTAGCCAAGCAGTAACTCCCATCCATGAGCGAACTCCAAGTCTCATCTGCTTGCTTCACTGGAGGTTTATAAACAAAGAGGGATGTCTTAAAGGCATAGTACATTATTTATCTGTTAAAGTTTTAGAACAATTTCTTACTAATGCTATGTGTGTGCCTGTGGGGCACTGCACAATTCTTTAAGCCATGGAATCAAATCAGACATTTCCTGTTCAATGTTAACATTTGCACAGTACTTGGTTTTTATTTAAAAAGAAAAAAAATTGATGAGCCCTCACTGGTTTGGCTCAGTGGATAGAGTGTCGGCTTGCGGACTAAAGGGTCCTGGGTTCGATTCCGTTCAAGGGCATATGCCTGGGTTGCAGGTTCGGTCTGCAGTAGAGGATGTGCAGGTAACAGCCAATCAATGATTCCCTGTCATCATTGATGTTTCTCTCTCTCTCCCTCTCCCTTTCTAAAATCAATAAAAATGTATTAAAAAATTTTTTAATTGTAAAAAATAAAAATAAATCAACGAGCTCTTTGTTTTCAATTTTGTACCATTACTAACAATATTCCAAACTCTTTTTTTAAATATAATGTCTCATATATATATTCTTGTTTACATGTGAGAATGTTTCTTGGTAGTAATTATAACTGGAATTGCCATCTCATAGGGCAGTGGTTGGCAAACCGCGGCTCTCGAGCCACATGCAGCTCTTTGGCCCCTTGAGTGTGGCTCTTCCACAAAATACCATGTGCGGGTACGCACATACAGGGTGATTGAAACTTCAAGGCCCATGCGCAGAAGTCAGTTTTTCGGCTCTCAAAAGAAATTTCAATCGTTGTACTGTTGATATTTGGCTCTGTTGACTGACTAATGAGTTTGCCGATTACTGTCATAGGGCATTTATATTTTCACTCGTACTGGGAATTACTGAATTGTTCTCCACAGTCATTGTACTAATTTGTGCCCCAACCAAAGTTTAAGAATTTCTCTTTTCATCACATCCTTGCAAAATTGAATATTATAAAATTTCCCAATTTCTGCCAATCTGATGGGCATAAGCCTCAACTCATTTGTTTTTAATTATGAAATTGACCTGGATCCCATTTTTAATTGAACTTTTTATGGAGATAATCATAGATTCACATAAAATTATAAAAGATAATATAGAAAGATCAATTGTTCAATTAATTTTTATGTATGAACATAGCCATGTAACCACCACCCACATCAATATACAGAACGTTTTCAACATGTCAGAAGGCTCCCTTATGTCTCCTCCCAGTTAATACCCCATCAAAGGCAAATTATATTGATCTAAAATGTTATTGCATGATAATAATAAATACAGTGTTTATTATAAAAAAAAGATGGGGGAGGTAGTTTGGATCTGGTGAGGTTGAGAGTTGCTGTGTCTAGTAAGACTTTTATGGCTGGTAGTTTAGAGGTATCAAGAGACACTTTTCCTCCCTTTGCTTATTCTCACTGTCTGATCCAGACGACTATAGTCTCTGGCACTGTGCCTAGAGAGGCACCACATTAAAATGCCTAAGTATTTTTTTATAATAACTAACGATGGTCTTAGAAGCTTCCCCTCGCCTCACCTCCCAAATTCCCCCTGCTGCTACTTATTTATGTAGTTTTTTTGTGTTGTTACTGGGAAAGGAGCAAAACAAGGAGCATGGGTGGCTAGAGGATGTTATCTTTGAGCATCAAGCAGGCGCACAGACCACCTCCCCCCCAGGACCAGGCCATGTTCTCTGTCTTCTGCTTTATCAGGAGTTGGTCACTCCTGGCTGCGGGGACTAAGAGTATCGTGCATAGGGAGCTCTCCTGGGCATCATGCGTAGATTTTCTCATTGCGTTCGCACAACCACCCCTCGAGGCAGGTGTTGCTGCTATTCCCTTTCTCTGGATAAAAACTAGACCAGTTATTTTGAAATAAGGCAGACAGGGATTTCCATCCTCGCTCTGCCGGTTAACCAACTGTGCTTGTGACCTCAGCAGAATCATTCACCTCACTGGGTTGTTTCCTGTCTCAAATTGTATAACATATGTGAGGCGTTCTACTCAATAAAATGCATATATGTAATATTATCAATCATTTTTAAAGATCTAAAACACATTTTGCTAGAGGCCTAGCAAGGGGTTGTGGCTTCTGGGCTCGATATATGAGTGGAACCTCTGGCTCCAGAAATGAAAGCCCCCACAAATTGAAGCAATGTGGGGCAAACTTCAGCCCTATCTCCTTTTTCTCTCTCCTCTTCACCAACACCACCTAAACCTCTGGTGCACAGAACTGCCTCTCCCAGCAACCCTGCCTGGTGGCCCATTGCAATTGGGTTTTGGGAAAGACTGGGAAGAGGCGATTATGAATTAGCGTATCACTGCTACACCTGGGGGCCTGGATGCTCCATGCCTGCGTGGTTTCAGTTCTGATTAGATGTCTCCATAGAGAGCATGTTTGCAATATAAATATTTTCAGAGTCAAACCAGAGCAAAATGGCTCCAGCGCCTCCTTTGCTCTGTTAATGACTCCCCCTTCCTCCTCTTCTCTACCCACTCTGTGTGCTCCCTGGTAGCTGGTGCCTCTTCTGGGACAGATCAGCTGAGTCAGAGAAGAATGTCCACGCTTACCTTGCACCAGAGGATTCAATCTGGTAATTCATTCCTTCGAGGGCCTGCTCAGGCTCTCCACTGGTTTCAGTTGCTCTTTCCTCTGTGCCCTTGGAGCCCTCTCTTAATTCCAGCACTTACTTCATAGTGCATTCTTCTTCTCTCCCACATTAAGCAGCCAGCTCTTAACCAGGGCCTCACATTGCCCCTTTGAGTTCACTGATAAAGGCACTCCCTCTGGGCACAGGAAGGCCTTTTGCTTCGGGGCTTGCCTATAAATATGAACTGGGTTTTGGCTTGTGCTCCTTTCCTCACTGGCTGCTTTGTGCAGTGCACATCTTGCAGTACTGTACAGGGAAGCCCTGTATTTTATTCCTCTCTGCATCCCCCACTGCCTACCATTCTGCCTGATGTCAATGAACATTTTCTGATTAAGTACTTGTATAGAGCATAAATGGATGAATGAATTGACTCTTCTCTGACTCTAGTGACTTACAGGCTAATAGGTGGCTGTCTACACGACCTCGGTATAGGGTGAGCCAGGAGCATTGCAATCATACACACAAGGAGTGTTATTCACATGTAAGTAAACACACACTTTTGTGAAAAGGGGCTCAGAACCTACAAGTAATGCCAATCACAACTAGATACCAGCAATAGGCTAGGCTGTTTGATAAGATGAAGGAGTGTAAGATATGCCCCTGCCTCCAGAACACTGGTGGTCAGTCTAGTTTGAGAAGAAAAGAATCACAAAGGGGATATAACTGAGAATATGACATCAATCAACTCATTACATGAACTAAGAAAGGTTATACCTGTTACAAGTGGGACATGAAGGAGAGTTACATACATGAGTAATAATAGGCACAGACCCAGCCAGAGAGTTCATGGCAGGCTTCCCGGAGGAAGTGACATGTGAACAACCAAGTCAAGGGTTTACCAGGAGAAGCAGGGAGGAAAGCACTTTCCAGGCAGGGCATGACTCAATGTCCTATCCTGGAAGGAATCATGGCAAGTATGAAGTAATGAGAAAGGCTGGAGAAGGAGAAGAGTGTGGAATGAAAGGATGCTGAAGAAGAAGGGAAGAACAGAACATGAAAATCCCTATGGGCCACTTAGAGAGTTGCCTCTTCTTAATCCCGAGAGCAGTGGGAAGATATTGAAGTGTTTTAAGCATGTACATGCATATAGGGTACTATGCTCTGATTTGTGTTTTGAAATTCTTTCTTTCACTGTTGTGCAGTGTTAAAACAAGATGACAGGCCCAAAATGGAATCCCATGTTAAATCCCATGTCAGCAAACCAAGACTTAATTGTAGTTTCAGCTCTCCCAGATATGGAATCTTAAACTAGTCAATCAGGATCACCTAATCAGTACTAGTTAGGTAATCTGCCTGATAAGCCTCTGACATCCCCTAATGGAGAGTAATTTTGCAATAACCCAAAAAAAATTTTTTTTTGCCTAGTATGACTTCCTTGTTCCTACTCCCTTCTACTTTATAAAAGATTTTCATTTTATACAGCTATCCTGAGCTCTTTTCTATCTGCTAGATTTGATGCTGCCCAATGCAAAATTATTTTTGCTCAAATAAACTCTTAAAATTTTAATATCTTTTTAACAGTTCAGAACAGGGTGGGGAGGTAAAAATGGGTATAGGTAGACACAGTTAAGATGTTATTACAAGAGCCCATGAAAGAGAAGATGAGAGTTTGAACTTGGGTGATGGTGATAGAAATGTAGAAGAGTAAACAGATTCAAGAGATAGTTTAGAGATACAATCAATAATATTTAGGAAAAAACTGGATGTGTGAATGAGAGAAGTGTTAAGAATGCCATCTAGATCTCTGGCTTGCGCAACTTGATGGTCAGTGGTGTCAAGTTTTGGAGGGAAGGTCTAGAGTTTGGTATTTCAAAGTGTTCAGCTTGTGATGGCTTATAGATTGCAAAGGAAGATATGTCAGATAGGCAATTGACTATAAAATCTGGCCTGGAGAGATAAATGTGTCAGTTGTCCACCTACAGAGCATGCCAAAGCCTATAGAAGCTTTGGTAATGAAGAAAGTCACGAGAGAGAGAGGATAAAGTGAGAAAGAGTGAAATCATTATTTTAATAAATGAGCAGAGAGGAAGGACCCACAGAGGGATGGACGAGGCTAGGTGACAGGTGGGATGCATGGCAGCCAAGAAAGTGGAGATCTCCAGGGTGAATGGTCAACATGGGTCAGCACTGCTGAGAGGTTGAGAAGAGAATGGAAGCTCATCGATTGGCTTTAGCAACAGGGGCATTTTCGGTGATGCTGCTGAGGGGGTTGAAGTGATACCATAGAGGCAGGGAATATAGGGTACCCTTTGGAGAAGTTTGGTTGCAAAGGAGATATGAGTGGAGAAGATAAGTCAAGAGTGTTGTTTTGTTCTTTTCATAAATTATTTGTGTACGTTATGGAATTAATAAAAAGGATCCAGGAGCCAGAGATTGAGAATAGGAGGGGGGAAAGCAGATAATGGGCAGTTTTATGTTCATATGTAGAACTCTTGGTCAAGATTAAAAGCAGGAATGGAGGGCCTAGCTTTTAGTAGGAGGGACAGCACCCTTCCCATACAAGACACAATGGTTGGCTTTTCCTTGGGTACTGGGAAAAAGAAGCAACTGCTGTCTCAACCACTATTTCATTATACAGTAAGAGAATGAGAGGATCTGAGGAGAGTAGAGTGGGTTTCAAATCATGCTTGTGAGAGTAAAAGAATAGCTAAACTGGCAAAGCATAAGAGTGTTGATCAGAAGGCCTAAGAGTCCATTTGTAGGATGGAACCAATCTGGTTAGGCTCAAAGTGAAATCTATCTCATATACATGAATATACTCTAAAGAAAGAACACTAGAAATGTAAAGATGATTAAAAACCAGACTTTGGTCTCCAGGGCTCACAGTCTACTGGAAAGTTTCAAGGATACAAATTTTATAGTAAGGATTAGGTTTGGCTGGGAGTAACAGAGAAGCCCAAAACAACACTGACTTAAATAAAGCAGAAGCTTATCTCTCAAAGATGATATACATAGTAACTGAGTTTGCTAGTGGCACACTACGGTACTGTGAGCCAAGACTTTTCTCCTGTTGTTCTGTTGTGCATGGCTTCCATTCCCAAGATCATCTTATAGTTTCAGATGGCTGCCATAGCTCCTGCCATTACACTGCTAATCCAACCAGCAGGAATGGGGAAGAGAAGAGGGAAAGGGTTTCTTGAAAGCTGTCACACATTATTTCTGCTTGCATCTCACTGGCCAGAACTGAATCACATGACCAAAACTAGGAGTAAGAGAACTTGACAAGTATCAGCCTTATTCCATTCAGCTATGTGCCAACCGCAAAGCTTGGAGAAGGAAAGTTTAAGGAAGAGGGAAAGAACAAAAATTGGTAATAATTAGCAGTCTCTTCCACATCCTATATAACAAAATAGTAATAGTTAAATTAACCATCACTCTGCTACACCCACAAGTCATGCCCACCAGCCAATGAGGAGCAAGTATGCAAATTAACCCAATCAAGATGCTGCTGCCATAGAGCAAGGAGGAAGCTTGGGTTTCCCTGGTAATGGAGGAAGCAAGCTTTCTGCACACCCTGGCTGGCCCAGGGCTCCACTCAAGGCTACAAAGTTTCAATTATAGAAGATAAATAAATCCTAACAAAAGTGGTGGCAACCATGGAGCTGGAGGGAGCAGGAGGCTTGAGTTGCCCCCATGGATGGAGGAAGCCAAGCTTCTGCAGCCCTGGACTGCCTTAGTCTCCACTCAAGGCTACAAAGTTTCAATTATAGAAGATAAATAAATCCCAGATACTAGGGCCTCCGCTTGGGTAGCCAGAGGGCATGGCAGGCCTGCAAACCACCACAGGCCCTTTGCTCAGGCTGCCCTACACCCCAAGGAAACCCCCACCCTGATCCGGGACATCCTTTAGGGAAAACCAGCTGGCCCCCACCTGTGCACCAGGCCTCTATCTTATCTAATAAAAGTAATATGCAAATTGACCATCAGTCCAACACATAAGATGGCTATCCTCATATGGACACAAGATGGCCACCACAAGATGGCCAGCAGGGAAGGGCAGTTGTGAGGGATCAGGCCAACAGGACAGGGCAGTTGGGGGTGATCAAGCCTACAGGGGAGGGCAGTTAGGAGTGACCAGGCTGGCAGAGGAGGAAAGTTGGGAGTGACTGGGTCTACAGGGAAGGGCAGTTAGAGATGACCAGACCTGCAGGGGAGGGGAGTTAGGGGCAAACAGGCTGACAGGGGAGCAGTTAAGCATTAATTAGGTTGGCAGGGATAAATAGGGGGTGATCAGGCTGGCAGGCAGAAGCGGTTAGGGGCAATCAGGAAGACAGGCAGACAAGCAGTTGGGAGCCAGCAGACCTGGATTGTGAGAGGGATGTAGGATTGGGCCTAAACAGGCAGTCGGACATCCCTCAAGGGGTCCCATATTGGAGAGGGTACAGACTAGGCTGAGGGACACACACACTCCTTGCACAAATTTCGTGCACTGGGCCTCTAGTAAGTAAATATATGGGTAAATGCCATGCAGTGACATAACTTAAGAATCAAGTTCAGCCCTACCTGGTTAGGCTCAATGGATAGAGCATCAGCCTGAGGACTGAAGGGTCCCAGGTTCAATTCCAGTCAAGGGTACATGCCCGGGTTATGGGCTCACCAATAGGGGGCATACTGGAGGAAGCCAATCAATGATTCTCTCTCATCACTTATGTTTCCATCTCTCTCTCTCCCTCTCGCTTCCTCTTTCAAATCAATTTTTAAAAAAGTGTTGTTTTTTAAAGAATCAAGTTCAGGAAAGGGAGAAAACTCAGCCTGGTGAGGTAAAAAAACACTTTGTAGAGGAGTTCAAGTTGGAACTTTTGAGTGCAACTTACAGAAATCACGTAGGGACAGACAGGTAGTTATTCCTCCACATCCATTCTCTCCTTTTATAGATAGAAAAGCCAATTCAAATATCATTTTCTCATGAGTAGAAAATAGACTTGATTCTAAGTTTCATTTCACTGGAATTTTTAGCAACTCACCTGTCATTGTGATAATACTTGTCACTGCTGATGTCCAATAGTATGTCTCAGGAATATGAAATGTGCATAGTAAAACTGCTATAGTACATTCTATTCACACAAATTTCTATGAATTTTTTAACCCTGATAGTGCAAATAAAATTGATAGCAAATCTAGAAGATACAAAACTGTTTCATGAACTACTTAAAATGAAAGTTAGATTGTATAAAAAAAAAGGAGATACTTTCTGACCAGACTGCTAGTGGACATGCTGCTGCCTAGTTAAAGACTACATTTCCCAGCCTTCTTTCAGCTAGATGAAGCCACGTGACTAGGTTCATGCCTTGGAATGTAAATAAAAGGGTAGGTGCACCTTGTGTTTCTTGCTTCAAAGGAAATTGCTTGCCTTCCACATTTTCTGTTCCCCTTTCCAGGATGAAGCATGGAAATGATTATGACCCAGCTCCGACCATACCACCAAGGACAACAACTATGGATGATGACACAAGGACAGTATCTTATGGGTGATGACACACTACAAGATGGGAAGAAGCCAGATGCCCACCTGATTGATGGAGAAGTAAATTGAATCTTGAAGCCAGTGTGTGTGTGTGTGTGTGTGTGTGTGTGTGTGTGTGTAAATGTCTCTTTAACAACAGCTTAGCCCTTTCTGAGGTGGAGTAGGCAGTGAGTTTCTCCAGAGCAGAGAAGAAATTTCTGTTATCTTTTTATCTCCAGCACCTAGCATAGCACCTTATAAAAAATAAATGTTCAATAAACCTCTGCTGATTGAATGGGTGCCTGAATTGGTAAGATCTAAAGCCATAAAAAGTGAGTTAGATCAAAACTGAAGCAATGTTTTACTTAGGAATTTGTACTTTGCCCACATTTAGGTTCCATGGAAAGTTTTAAAATAGTGACAAAGAAATTGGAATTTTCAGGCTTCTCTGAATCGTGTTAGCTGGCGGCTCCTGCTGGCAAATTGAAATACTGCAGCCTCATCAAGCTGTAATTTCTTGGTCAAGTGAAGAAAAGATAAGGAAGCAGTTGTTAAAAGTTACAAATAGGAGGACTAATGCCCACATGATAAATAACAATTTGGAACTACTCTGGGCCAGTCACTGTGATGAGTGCTGTAGTGGAGATGCACTAGACACGATTCCTAGTCTGGGAGTTTAGGTTTTGTTTTTTTGTGTGTTTTTGTTGTTATTGTTTTTACAGATGCATTTCTGTCCTCTGATCTTGATAAGCTGTAAATTCCTCTCCCACCCTTTCCCTCTTCCTGTGATTCTTTCTTATCCATTTGCACTGACTTATGCTTTTCTCATTTCTACCAAAGGAATTAGTTACCATAGCAATGTTATTGGAGTCCAGTTGTGACTTTGATTTTTTAAAAAAGAAAGAACCACAACCAAAACAGAAACCCCACACTGTCATAAAGAAATGAGCGGTGCTCTCAGATGAGATGGTGCTCTCAGATGAGATGGTGCAGGGGGGCTCTCGGGCTGGGCGCACTGGGGAGATTTTTCTCAGTTCTCAGTTTTGAAAGACGTTCTGATTCAATAAACCAGCCTGATCACACCTAAGGGACCTGGGAGGCCTCTGCATGGATGGTTTGCCCTTTATCTTTGGCCTCCAGGAGACTTCGAGACAATTTCTGGCCCCTTTTAGCAGCTGTGTAAGACATAATATTGTCTTTGAGACAATATTATACCCGAGTTTTTACCATAATCTTTATGTTTTTGTAAACCACCTCAGATCTCTAATACAACATATAAGTAAACATTAGAATGAATGACCCAGATTAAAAGGTGCCCAGCTCATTGTACAAAGGGGAGCTCCAAATGAGCGATGGATGGCCTGAGGAAAGGGTGAGGAACAGGGAGGTAGGTGGGGGCTTGATTAAGCATTGAAGGTACAAGATGGGCTCCTTCCCATCCCTGTCAATTCTGTCACCTTTTCACCTTTTCCTTATAACTTCTGGCCTCTGGAAATGACAAAAAACTATTTGTTGTTGTTGTTAGCCCTCACCCAAGGATATTTTTCCATTGATTTTTTTTTTTTTTTTGAGAGAGAGAGAGAGAGTAGAAAGGGTGAGGGGGAGGCAGGTATTGATATGAGAGAACACATCTATTGGTTGCCTCCTACATGCACCCCAACCAAGCTGGGAATCAAACCTGCAAGCTAGGTAGGTGCCCTTGACAGGAAACGGAACCTGCCACCCTTCGGTGTACAGGCAAATGCTCTAACTACTGAGCAACACCAGCCAAAGCTTTTTGCATTGGTTTTCAAAATACTCCGTGAACCTTCCTGGTACAGTGACCCACCTCCAAGTTGGTTTAACCTCATGACGCCATCTTGGAAGCCTAAATTTGTGAAAGTCACTCAGCACTGCTGGAGGCAGGAGGGCAGCTTTCCCTGCAAGGACAGCGCAGAGCAGGTGCAACAGGTAGGGGCCAGAGTTTCTGCCCAGATGTTGACATCTGTTTTGATAGCCACGCACCTCTGTGCACCATTCCCTGCTGCCATCCACCAGACAAGGAGCAGAAGGCACTCCTACAATGACCAATAGTGAGAATGACCAACTACTGTCTGGAGCAAAGTACATATTTCTTCCTGAGACCAGCCGAACAGTGAGATTGGGAGGGATTCCTATGGATTTGGGGTAAGTAGTAAGCCCCGTTAGCTTACCAAGGGCTCAGGGCAACGAGGCTACAGAGCTGAGGGGGCTGTGAATCTCCACCTAAACATGGCGTTTACCCAGGTGGGCCTCCATGGCTCCTGCCTCACCCTGACTCAGAGGCTCAGGCTGGCAGTGGGAGAGAATCAGATCTGAGTGTGAGGCTGCTGGTATGGCCTGTATGTGATGGATCACCCCAAAGAAGTAGGCCCTGCCCACTCGCCACCGCCCGCCAGTTGGTAGCCTGGGCCTCCCTCTGCAGGGCGATCATGGGGGTGATGACCGGGCCCCCAACCAATCACATCACACCTGCTTTGGCTGGCTTGGTGCCAATGAGTGTCGTAGCATGGTAGTCCAGAAGGTCGACCAGATGGTCCTTCTGCTGTTCGGCCATTCAGTCAATTTGCATATAATGCTTTTATTATTATTGATTCTCAACCACATAAAACTCTACAGTGGAAGGATATAAAAACAAAAACAAACAAACAAACAAAGGATATCAAAACAGTGGTTGCCTGTGTGTGTGTGTTGGAAACATATGTGTACTCTTAGCCCAGGAAAACTTTTCTGTGCCTTGGGGGGAAAGGCTGAGAAGAGAGAGGTTTGTGTAAGTAGTTAGATCTGGGAAAAAAAAAAAAAAGAGGAGGGAGGACTATTTTCCAGTGTCTGTGGTACCTTAAGGAATGAACAAAAGCTCTTTCCTGTCCATCACAGAGGTTCATGTAAGTCATTCCTGAGGAGGGGGACATGTGAGTATGCGGGATGCACAGTGGAGGGGTCAGCCACCAAAGAAAAGGAAGGAAAGTTCCTATAAATATTGCTGAAATAAATTGCCCAGAGGAGTTGAGCAGGTGACGGAAGTTGGGTGACTGTTCAAGCCAGGACTGAGTGCACACTGGATGCCATGAAGAAGGGATGGAGAATGGGGGGGAGAGAGAAGACTTCACACGGACCCTGTACCTCCAACCCCTACCATATTTCCTACAATATGTACCCGCACTTTTCCAAAGAATGTTGGAGAAACTGAATATGGACTATATATTTTTGTATCAATATCAAATGTCTCGGGCATGATAATGGTCTGGAGGAGAATGTCTTTGTTCTTAGGAGCACATGCTGAAGTGTTTAAGGATGAAGTGTCTTCTATCTGCAATTTTCAAGGGGTTCAGTAAAGAGAAAGAGAAACTGAAAGAAAGCAAATGTGGCAACATTTTATTAATTGGTGACTCTAGGTCAAGGGTATATGAGGGTTCATTGTGCTATCTTTCAGTTCTGTAGGTTAAAATTTAAAGATAATGTAGGGGGAAAAATTACTGGTGCATGACAACTGAAGAAGAAACTAAACACAGATGAGTATAATTCCACTTATTTGAAACTAGAGGCCCTGCCCATGAAATCTGTGCACTTGGGGTAGGGAGTGGGGGGAGAGGAGTCCTTCAGCTTGGCCTGTCCCCTCTCACAGTCCAGGAGCCTGGTGATGGATTACCCCAAAGAGGTAGGCCCTGCCCACCCGCCACAGCCCGCCAGTTGGTGGCCTGGGCCTCCCTCTGCAGGGCGATCATGGGGGTGATGACTGGGCCTCCAACCAATCACATCGCACCTGCCTTGGCTGGCTTGGCACCAGTGGGTGTCATAGCATGGTAGTCCAGAAGGTCAACCAGATTGGTCCTTCTGCTGTTCGGTCATTCAGTCAATTTGCATATTATGCTTTTATTATTATTGATTCTCAACCACATACAACTCTACAGTATAAGGATATAAAAACAAAACAAACAAACAAAAAAAGGTTATCAAAACAGTGGTTACCTGTGTGTGTGTGTGTGTATGTGTGGTAACTTTTTAAAATATAATTTATTTATCTTTATTGTTGAGGTGAGGGAACTTTTTGTACTTCTCTAGCGGTTTGTGTTATGAAGGTATGAAGCATTATTCAAAACTGCACTTAATGATATGTAGAATTCACATCAAAAGAAACCCATGGTGAAAAGTTTGGGGGAAATGTTGAGTGAGGGTAGAATGAGGTTTGTCTTAGATTCTGACCTCTTTGGGATGATCCTCGGGATCTTTCCCAGGTTCCCAGTAGGGCTGGACATACTGTGAATGCTTCACTTTGAAGGTTAAGAAAAAATACACTTTTGCTTGGGTTTTGGAAGTTCCCAGCCCCAGATACTTGATCAGCCATGGACCTAACGTAGAGCCTGGCAACCAGCCTCCAAGACGACACCCGGTGACCCTCACTGCTGGGTTCTGTGGCCCCTCTCCCACACCGAGCAGGGCCAACCTGTGTAGCCAACAGGATGTGTGAAAGTGACACAGTGTGTGACCTTCTGTGGAGGAGTTCGCTTGGCACGGAACTGAGGTCTCCTGCCAACAGCCAGGACCAGCCTGTCAGATGTGCCAGTGACCTTTCTGGGAAGTGATCCCCCAGGATCTGCCAATCCTCCCTCCATGGTACTGCAACCGCGGCTGACATCTAGACTGCAAGCTCTTCAGTGAGCAAAAGCCAGAATTACCCTCCTCACTCACTCCCGAATTCCTCACCCACAAACACTGTGAGGTAAGCAAAGTTCACCATCGCGTTAAGCCACGAAGTGTTGAGATTCCGCTGCAGTGGATCACTAACACCGAGAGGGATGCTGGGGCCCCCGAGGACCCCAAGGCGCATCTCCTCAGGTGTGCCCCGCCTTCCTGCGGTGAACCTCAGGCGCTTTCTCTTCTCCTTTTTCAGGTTTCGTTCGCAACAGCCCGGTGAGAGAGTGAGAAGTGTTTTTTCTTGCCATTATGACCACAGATGCATTCTATGAACCCTATACATACTATGAACCCTATACACACTATGAACCCTATACACACTATGAACCCTATACATACTATGAACCCTATACACACTATGAACCCTATAACACACTATGAACCCTATAACACACTATGAACCCTATACACACTATGAACCCTATACATACTATGAGCCCTATACATACTATGAACCCTATATATACTATGAACCCTATACACACTATGAACCCTATACACACTATGAACCCTATACATACTATGAACCCTATACACACTATGAACCCTATATATACTATGAACCCTATACACACTATGAACCCTATACACACTATGAACCCTATACACACTATGAGCCCTATACATACTATGAACCCTATACATACTATGAACCCTATACATACTATGAGCCCTATACACACTATGAGCCCTATACACACTATGAACCCTAAACACACTATGAACCCTATACACACTATGAACCCTATAATACACTATGAACCCTATACACACTATGAACCCTATAACACACTATGAACCCTATACACACTATGAACCCTATACACACATACTATGGTCTTTCCTACACATGCAGCCATAATTGTACTGAAAGTCATCAAACTCCTTCACGACTTTGCTTTCTAGCATCATCCTCACCCCACCCCCATGAGGAAAATCTGATCCCTCGCCACAGGCTCGCACAGGACCCCATGGGACCTCATGGCGAAGCAAAGACAGATACTCCTTGGGCCCGAGTGGTCCCCAGCTCTCACGCGTTAAAATGTCATGGCTCGCATTTTTCTCACCAACCTCAGGCCTCGCCTCTGAGGAGAATCTCTCCATCCCAAAGCAGTTTCTGTGGCAGATGCAACACCCCTCCTTTTAAAGGAAATTCTATAAAAATGTTTCCTCTAGGAAAGCAATAGAAGCTCATTTTAGAAAAACCACAGTTCAGATTTTGGTGTGTGTGTGTGTGTGTGTGTGCATGCGTGTTCTTAAAGCAAATGCACTGTAAGTAATTTAAAAGAAATGAAGGGCTGAAACCGGTTTGGCTCAGTGGATAGAGTGTCGGCCTGTGGACTGAAGGGTCCCAGGTTCGATTCCGGTCAAGGGCATCTATCCTGGTTGCAGGCACATCCCCAGTGGGGGCATGCAGGAGGCGGCTGATCGATGTCTCTCTCTCATCGATGTTTCTGGCTCTCTATCCCTCTCCTTTCCTCTCTGTAAAAAATCAACAAACTATATTTTTTTAAAAAAAGAAGAAGTGAAGGGCTGATGTAATCAATTTTTGTCATAACCAAAGCTTTGAAATTCACATATTTTCCATCTGGAAGCTCTGAACGTTAAGGACGGATTCTGGCAAATGACAACATAAATCTTCTAGAAATACTACGGACGCAGATAAAAGGGTCCACAGCACTGTGTGTGCCCAGGAAGAAATGGCCACCAGGTGGGGATGACTGAGAAGGAAAATGACACAAAACACTGCCTTCTGATTGGACTTTTGCTCAAAGCCAGGCACCGGCGGGCGACATCTGTGGCTGCCCCTGTCCCCACGCCGCCGTCACCAGAGCTCTGCGCAGACCCAGGTGGCTCCGAGGCCACAGCCCACTGTGCACCAGACACACTAACCCCCTTATCTACGGGGACCCATTCCAAGAGCCCTGGGGGTGCCTAACACCGCAGCCAGCACCTGACCCTCTACATCAGCGGTTCTCAACCTTCCTATGGCCGCCACCCTTTCATACAGCTACTCCTCCTGGGGCGGTGACCCCCAACCATAACATTATTTCCGTTGCTACTTCATAGCTGTCATCTTGCTACTGTTACAAACTGTCATGTAAATATCTGATAGGCAGGATGTATTTTCATTGTTACAAATTGAACATCATTAAAGCATAGGGATGAATCACAAAAACAATATGTAATTATATATTGTGAAGTATTTATTTCTAATGACAAATAAATGAAATTTTGTCTTGAATCGTGGTGTAGCATGGGCAACAGTCTTCATATGACAACAGTAAACTACATTGCTACACTTTGCTACACCGAGGAGCGGTGTGTTGGTTCCTGAGACCATGGGAAATAGGTGTTTTCTGATGGTCTTAGGCGACCCCTGTGAAAGGGTCGTTCGGCCCCCAAAGGGGCCGCGACCCACAGGTTGAGAACCGCTGCTATACATACTATCGGTTTTTTTTTTATGCATCCATAAAATGTAATTTATATTAAATTAGTATAATTAATTTAATTAATATAATTAATATTGAAGGCACGGTAAGAGATTAGCAACAGTAATCATAAGATAGAACAAGTATAATAATATGCCGAAATAAAAGGGATGTGTATGTGGCCACTCTATTTCTCTCAGAATTCCTTGCGGTCCGGTACTCACCCTTCCTGTGCTGATGGGAGGCGGTAAATGTCACCTTTCCTCCTCCAGGCAGCGTTTGACGGCGTCTCTCTGCCACGGCCAGGTCGCCCGTCCCCACGCCCGTGCTGGGGCCATTATTGAACGGAATAAAGGCGACTCGAACGGGAGCTCCTCCACACGGAGACCGCGGACCTGGGCACAGAGGCCGCTGCGTGCCGCGTGCCCCACGCAGGGCGAGCGGAGCGTCCTCAGCTGCTGACGCCCTGCCCTCCCGGGGAGGACGCGGCGGGATCCCGCGAGACTTCGTCACGCTGCTCAGAACAGCACCCAGTTTAACACCTGGGAAGGGTGTACAGTCTCTGCAGTCTTTCCCTTGCTATTAAACTCGGTTACCACCCTGATCGGAGGTAACCAAGTGTGGAAAGCAAAACAGCAAAAAACTGCCGAAACCGGTGTGGCTCAGTGGATGGAGCATTGGCCTGTGGACTGAAAGGTCCCGGGTTCGATTCCGGTCAAGGTCATGTATCCTGGTTGTGGGCGCATCCCCAGTATGGGATGTGAAGGAGGCGGCTGATTGATGTCTCTCTCTCATCGATGTTTCTAACTCTCTATTCCTCTCTAAAAATATTTTTAAAAAAACCAGCAAATAACCACAAACTGGGCGGCTTAAGCGGAGCTGGTGTGGCTCAGTGGTCCAGCATTGACCCATGAACCAAGAGGTCACGTTCGATTCGGGGTCAGGGCACCTGCTGGGGTTACAGGCTCCCTCCCCAATAGGGAGGTAGTTCTCTCATGGATGCTTCTATCTCTCTATCCCTCTCACTTCTCTCTCTCTCTCAAATCAATAAAAACATAATAAACACACAGCATAAATCTACACTCTCACAGTTCTGGACACCGGACACCCAAAATCAAGGGGTTGACTTCTTCTTAGGGGCTCTTTCTTTCCTTCTTTCTTTCTTTCTTTCTTTCTTTCTTCCTAAGAGAGAGAGAAAGGGAGAAACATCGATTTGTTGTTCCATTTACTTATGCGTTTATTTATGCATTTAATTGGTTGATTCTTGTATGTCCCCTCATCAGGGATCAAACCCACAACCTTAGTGTACTGGGACGATATTCTAATCAAAGGAGCTAGCGGGCCAGGGCTCTTCTTAGTGGCTTTGAAGGAGAATCCGTTCCTACCTTCTGGTGCTTGTCAGCAATCCCTGGTGCTCCTTGGCTTATAGATGCTGGACTCCAATTTTTTGTCTCCATCTTCCCATGGCCTTCTCCTCTCTCTGTGTCCCTGTGTCTTCATGTGGCCTTCTTTAAGACATGCACCAGTGGATTTAGGGCTCACAGTTATCTAGTATGACCTCATCTTAAAGCACCACATTTGCAAAGACCCTACCAGTATTTTGAAATAAGGACTCATGTTTTTCTAATGATTAGACTGAGGTCTGAGAAGATGTGAATTTTTTGGGGGAGAGGAGACACTATTTAACCAACTCCATCAAGGTTCAAACACTCCACATTTTAGTCATCAGCAATGACAGCACCAGGATTATCCCAATGGATTATAAATCCCTACATCATCAGAGATAAAGGCAAGGGAAGGAATCAAGAAAGGAAAGGCTGTTCCATAGAACTCTGTTGAAGCATGTTGGACTAAACGAACTTTCTGGGGGCCCCAAGAGAACATGGATGAAGATCTGGTAGCTTGGAGAAAGCAGAAGAGCCATTCTCTGCAGGAGGGAACATTCTAAGGCATGGGTAATGAAAATTCAAATCTCCTGGAAACATAAGGGCTGGATCACAGCTAATTTGGGCAAGAAAACAGTGCAATGAGTATTACACAGCCTATAAAATGGCCTTTAAGAAGTTCTTAAGAACATGGGAAAATGCTTATGCTCTAAGGCTAAACAAAAAGCCAGGATTCAAAATTGCATTTACAGCATGAGCTCAACTATGCAATAAAGAGAAAGCACTCCCAGAAAATAAAGCTTGTGCCAACCGTGGGAAGGGGAGATGGAAGCAAAGGGCTATTGCCTTTCATTTTATAGACGTCCGTGTTGTCTGAATT
Source organism: Lasiurus borealis (assembly GCA_004026805.1). Taxonomy (NCBI): domain Eukaryota; kingdom Metazoa; phylum Chordata; class Mammalia; order Chiroptera; family Vespertilionidae; genus Lasiurus; species Lasiurus borealis. The sequence goes on from PVJN01017074.1 coordinate 21,691, forward strand.
TCCTCCCAGCGATCCTGCAGCCCTTTTTAATGATAAATTTAAATCGGAAAATAGTTTTCAATTTATAGAAAGGTTGCAAAGATAATGCAGAGTTTCCATGTATTCAGTATGAGGTTTCTCCTATGGTTAACATCTTACATTTGCCACAAGCAATGAACCAATAGTGACACATTATTTTTGACTAATGCTCATTCTTTGATAGGATTTTTATTTTTGTTTTTAATTTAATAAATCTCTATTTGTTCAGATCACTACAATTGTTCTTTTCTCCCCCCATAGCTCCCTTCCACCCAGTTCCCACCCCACCCTCTGCCCCCACTTGCCCCCCCACAGCACTGTCCTCATCCATAGGTATACGATTTTTGTCGAGTCTCTTCCCACACTCCCACACCCCTTCCCACCAGAGAATCGTCAGTCCACTCCCTTTCTAAGCCTCTGATTCTATTACATTCACCAGTTCATTCCGTTCATCAGATTTTCTATTCACTTGATTTTTAGATTCACTTGTTGATAGACATGCATTTGTTATTCATAATTTTTATCTTTACCTTTTTCTTCTTTCTCTTCTTAAAGAATACCTTTCAGCATTTCATATAATACTGGTTTGGCAGTGATGAACTCCTTTAGCTTTTTCTTATCTGTGAAGTTCTTTATCTGACCTTCAATTCTGAATGATAGCTTTGCTGGGTAGAATAATTTGGTAGTAGGTTCTTACTATTCATCACTTTGAATATTTTTTGCCACTACCTTCTGGCCTGCATAGTTTCTGTTGAGAAATCAGATGACAATCATATGGGTGCTCCCTTGTAGGTAACCAACTTTTTTTCACTTGCTGCTTTTAATATTCTCTCTTTGTCTCTTGCCCTTGGTATTTTAATAATGATGTGTCTTGGTGTAGTCCTCTTTGAATCCCTTTTGTTTGGGGTCCTGTGCACTTCCTGGACTTGTAAATCTATTTCTTTCACCAGGTGGAAGAAGTTTTTGGTCATTATTTCTTTTCTTTTTTTTTTTAATATATTTTATTCACTTTTTACAGAGAGGAAGGGAGAGGGATAGAGAGTTAGAAACATTAATGAGAGAGAAATATCGATCAGTTACCCCTTGCCTGTCCCCTACTGGGGATGTGCCCACAACCAAGGTACATGCCCTTGACCAGAATCAAACCTGGGATCTTTCAGTCCGCAGACTGACGCTCTATCCACTGAGCCAAACCAATTTCAGCTCATTATTTCTTCAATTAGGTTTTCTCTCTTCTGGCACCCCCATAATTCTGAGGTTGATACCCTTGAAGTTGTCCCAGAGGCTCCTTACACTATCTTCAAATTTTTGGATTCTTTTTGCTTTTCTGGTTTTCTTTGTATTTCAAATCTTTGACTTGATCCTTGTGTCCTCTAATCTGCTGTTAGGTCTCTGGATAATATTTTTTATTTCAGTCAATGTATGTTTAATTTCTAGTTGGTCCTTTTTCATATCCTTGAGGGTCTCACTAAATTTATCCATCTTTTCTAGGAAATTCTTGAAAAATCTTATAAACATGTTTTGAACTCTATATCCAGTCATTTGGTTCCCTCCATTTCTTTCATTTGTGATTTGTTTTTTTGTTTCTGCATTTTTGCTGCTTCCCTGATTTGGTAGAGTAGCTTTGTGTGATGGGTGTCCTATATGGCCCAGTGGCTTCGTCTCTCCAGTTACCTGAGGTGGACACTCTTGGTACACCTCTTCGTGGACTATGTGCACAGCCTTGTTGTAGTTAAGTCTTGATTGTTGTTGGTATCACTGGGAGGAATTGACCTCCAGCCCAGTTGGCTGTGAGGATCAGCTGTGTCTACACTGGGAGAACTTCTATGCTGGAGACTCCCTTATGAGACAAGACTTGCAAAATTGCAAAAGCCTCTGTGCTCAGCATGGATGGGGCAGAGTCTCAGGGCAGAGCAGACAGCCTTGGCTTCCCGTCAGCCCTCCCCTATGAGGCCACTGAGTCTCAGTGTCCCTCAGTAATCACTGGAAGCACCTCTGAGAGAAAGCTGCCCTCAAGTTTCACCGGCTGCTAAACAGTTGTGTTTCTCCCCAAATGAGTCTGGGTTCCCAGAAACTCGCCTGGAACTGGAGTTCAGTGCAGTCTAGAGCATTCATCTTCCTCCCATTTTAGAAAGCCAGCTGCACACTCAGCCCCTGTGCACTCAACAGTCAGTTCTCTCTGCATGCATGCGCCTTCGGACATTTGCCTTCTGCAGCTCCCCTGGGTCTCAGTGTGCTTTCTCTTTTCCTGACAGTCCAGATTCCCCCAAATTAGTCTGGTTTCCCAGAGTCTCACCTGGTACTGGAGTTCAGTGCAGTCAGGAGCTTCCATCTCCCTCCCGCTTTAGAAAGCCAGCCACGCACTCAGCCGCCCGTGCACTCAGCCACCCGTCCCCTCCACATGCTCAGGCATCTCCATACCTCAGCCTTTTGCAGTTTTTCCGAGTCTCAATATGCTTTCCTCTTTTCTTCTAGTTGTAGAATTTCCACTCAGGCAGCCTTCCTGTGGTTCTGGATGGTGTCCGTTTTGTCTTTTAGTTGTAGTTTTAATATTGTTGTGCGAGGCAGCAGTTTAGGTGTTTACCTATGTCGCCATCTTGGTTTCTCCCCTTTGATAAGATTTTTAAAGTTTTTAATGTCCGTTTTCTTTTCCAACATCCTGTCCAGGATACCATATTACAAACAGTGATTATGTCTATGTAGGGGCCTCTCGACTGTGACATTTTCTTAGACTTGTCTTGGTTGTTTTTTGTTTTTTTACTTTTTAATCCTCACCCAAGTATATGTTGTTATTGATGAAAGAGAGAGACAGAGAATGTGAGAAACATCCATTAGTTCTCTCCCCTATGTGCCCCAACCTGGGATCGAATCTGCAACCTATTGGTGTATGCGACGACATTCCAACTAACCACCCAGCCAGTGCAGACTTGTCTTGTTTTTATGACCTTTGTAGTTTTGAGGAATTCTGGTCAGATATTTTGTAGAATGCCCCTCAATTTGAGTTTGCCTGGTGTTTTTCTCATGATTAGACGGGGTTATGATTTATTGTGAAAGAGACCACAAAAGTTAAGTGACATTCTCATCATATCACGTTAAGAGATACATACGGGCCGAGACCGGTTTGGCTCAGTGGATAGAGCGTTGGCCTGCGGACTGAAAGAGATACATACGGGGCTGGAGTGGCTCATTTGATTGGGGGTTGTCTTGTGCACCGAAGCGTTGCTGGTTCAATTCTGGTCAGGGCGCACGCCTGGGATTGGGGTATGATTCCTGGTTCAGGGCACATGCCGAGGGCAGACGATCGATATTTCTCTCTCTTTTTCTCCCTTCCTCTCTCTAAGCATGCCCTGGGGTGGGGATTAAGAAAAAAGAGTGAGAGCTGCATTCCTTTTTTAAATGAAATATATTTTAAATAAGGATTATGCTAGGAAACATAATCCAGTGTTTCACTCTGGATTAGGAGGGTTTTCTCCATGTTTTTCTTTATAGTCTCCTATAAAAAGCACACAGTATATTTAAAGAAAGCGTTGAAAACAGTTCCCACCCTCAGGATGAAGAAGGGCCTGGGCGGCCTGGCTGTGGGGGAGGGGAAGGGAGGGGAGGAGGAAGGCGCCGGAGCCCTGATCTGGCGGGAACAGGGTGTCAGCGTGATGGGGAACACACCAGGGCCTTGGCTGCGAGCTGGGAGCAGTCAAGATTACTAATGGCAGGACAGAAAGTAACAGCAACAACAGGAGAGCAAGGGCCCAGGCTGGGGAGACAGACAGCGCTAATGAGAACATCGAGATGCATTCCAGGCCAAAGGGAAACCCAAAAAATGTAAGCAAGAGCCCGGAGCGGAGATTACTTATAGCCAAATAAGTCAGTGCAGGATCCGGAGGGTGCAGGCGGCCGGGTGGGAGCCGGGGCACCTCCGCGTCTCCGAGGCCGGCCGCATAATGCTTTGTATAAATACTGACTTTTTAGGGAAGACAGAGAGGAGCCTGTCTCTTTTTCCACTGCCATTCGGAACGGTTTATTGATTTCTAAACAGGCTGTTTCTATTCAGGGCTCGTTTTGAGATCTAATAAGGCTGTTAGTATTATATTTTTTTTAATTGGGTGCAGAGAAGGGAATTCAGTGCCAATCTGTGAGTAAAGTATGTTTAATTGCTTTGGAAGATGTTACGCTGAAACCAAGACAGGAGGTCACAGGCAAGTCCCGGGGCCCTGACACCACAAGGCGGTTCCACTAGAACCAGTGTGTCACCCCGCTCTTGGTCCAGCATTAAAATGTCCAGGAAGACGGATCGGCGTCCATAGAATGGGGTAAATGAATATAATTTCCAGAGAAAGCAATCGTTTAGTTATGACTGGCAAGCTCCTACTCATCCGACAAGACCCCAATCAAGTGTTTCAGTGGAATAAAATTGACCTGAGGGGAGACCTGCGGGAGCATGCTCAGACCTGCAGAGAAGCCACTGCGCTGGGATGGAGCATGGGGAGAGGGGATGGAGACCAGCCTGGAACTTCCCCACAGATTTTAGAATTTTGGGGGGTGAAGGCCTGGGCTACTGGCTGTCGAAGAGGCCAGCTGCGGAAACCAGAAGCTGGGACTGAACCAAGTGGGATTGGGGAAAGCTGTGGGCAGGTTGGAGGAGGCCTAGACACCCCAACCCCCACCTGCCCTGTTTTGCCAAGAAATAGTGCTGCTGCCTAGGCGCCTGACTTGCATTTTTTTGTTTGTTTGTTTTGTTTTGTTTTGTTTGTTGATTTTTTACAGAGAGGAAGGGAGAGAGATAGAAAGTCAGAAACATTGATGAGAGAGAGACATCGATCAGCCGCCTCCTGCACACCCCACTATGGAGATGTGCCCGTAAGCAAGGTACATGCCCCCAACCGGAATCGAACCTGGGACCCTTCAGTCCGCAAGCTGACGCTCTATGCACTGAGCCAAACCGGTCTCGGCCTGACTTGCGGTTTAACAAATTGCTCTACTCGTTTGTATTTATAGATACATATTCAGATGTGACCTCTGTCATTACCTTTTCAAATTGCCAAACCGACCGATATTTTAATAGCTTTGTGCTCTGATTTAGAGTCTCTGCTCTATTTTAAATTTTCTGAGGAAATAACAATAGCAACAATAAAATAGCAACTGACTCTAGACCACAATCTACAGGCCCGGAACTGGGCTACGTGCTCAGCGCCCTCCCTGTGAGGTCTGTGCTATGTTCCTTTTTACAGCGAGGACACTGAGAGTCCAGAGGCTAACCCGGGGTGGACACCTGGTAAGTAACAAACTTGGGATTCTGACCAGAGCTGTCTGGTCCAAAGCCTGCGCTCCTGACTCTGATGTGACCCAAGTGGACGGACCACACAGCTGTGTAGACAGCTGTGGAACAGCTAGAAACACAACTGAGTTCCCCAACTTTACATCAAGTAAAGAACATACTTATTACGTAACACTTAAACTAACAAATAAGTAAAATAAATTAAAATTAAATAAAATTATCAAAATATAAATGGAGAAAACAATTATATTTTAATTAAATAGAGTAAATTAAAATTTAAAAGAAGAATTGAATTAATGTGATGATGGGATTGATGCTTAATTACATTAAGTAAATTATATACAAATTACATAAAGTAGGGTCACGTACTTTCAAGGTTTTATTACATTTTCAAGTTACATGTGATTTTTTTCTTCTGGAAAATCCAAAGAGCTGGTATCCATTCTACCCCATCTTCTTCTCCAGTGCTTTGCTGTTTATACTGAAAGTGTTCTGCTGGGAGCTGTGGGAAATATAAGGACTAATCGGACAAAGCTTCTGCCGTCAGAGGGTTTTTCATGTGAGAAGTCAATGGGGGTGGAATAATCGCTGAATGAAGCTGTAATTGCCGTTTCCTTTTGGCGGTTTAGAAGTGGCTTGGACTCCGTTTATTCTGCTGAATATCTCAAGGCGGAAAAAGGCCTTGAAGGTAACAGCCAATAGTTAAGCGTTAGGAGCACAATTTTTTTTGTGTGTTTTCAGGGGTGAGTCTAAGAATTGAAGGCTGGTGAGTTGGTGCTATGACTGTCAGTTGCCATGTAAGGCTGCAATCTGTCCTTGCCCCCAAATTTGGAGAGGAGAATACATTTTGGCTTTAGTCACTGTGAAAGCCATCCTGTTTCCTAGTCCTTCTGGCCCGCTTTGGAATTACTGTTGGGTTCAGTTTAGCAAACCTTTATTGATCGTCCGCTGTGAACGAGATCAGCGATTTTCAACCTTTTTCACCTCATGGTACACATAAGGTAATTACTAAAATTCTGCGGCACACCAAAATATTGTTTTTATTAATTTATTTATTCATTTTATTCAGAGAGGAAGGGAGAGGGAAAGACAGATAGAAGCATCAATGATGAGAATCATTGATTGGCTGCCTCCTGCACACCCTCTACTGAAGTTCAAATTCACAACCCGGCATGTGCCCTTGACCTGAATCAAATCTGGGACCCTAGAGGATGACGCTCTACCCATTGAGCCAAACTAGCTAGGGCAATATATTATATTTTTTGATGATCTGTCAAAAAATAGGTATAGTTTTGATTTATCCACACCAGATGGCTATAATTGCATTGGCTATTGTTAATTTTGTATTTGACAATCTAAGGGAAAAAGAGGTCAGTGCCCAGACTACTAGTAAATAGCAGGTAGTGCATGTTTTAAAAATTCTTGTGGCACATGGCTGGAAAAGCAATGAACTAGATAGTGTGTGGGTGAAGGTAGGGTGTCTAAAGTTGCAAAAGACATGATCTTTGATCTTGAAGAATTTACCATTGAGATACGACAGTCTTGTCAGTGACTGAAGTCCAGATAAAGTGCTATGAAGCCCAGTGTGGTGTAATATGTGTATGTGGGTATGTGTGCAGGTGTCTGAATGTGCCTGTGTCTGTGAGTGTGTCTGAGTATGTGTGTGTGTGTCTGAGTGTGCCTGTGTATCTGAATGTGTCAGTGTGTATATCTTCCTTGAAAACAAGACTCCTGATCTAAATCTTGGAAGGAGATGCCAAGCAAAGAGAAGTCATAAACAAGTGCACCGAGGTATCCGATGACACACACAGACCTCAAAACAGGGATGTAAGGTGGAGAGGTCAGGAGACGAGGCTGAAGAAGCCAGGCTTAGGACTGGAGGCCCGGGGATGCTGGCTGCGGCATGTGGGTTAATCCTGTGTAACAGAACAGGGCCCTGGGAAGCAGCGGAAAGACAAGGTGAGATTAGCCTGTAGGAGACACAGCTCTGGCAGCAGCCTGGAGACCAGACTGGCAGTGGGCATGATGGTGGCAGTGGGATGCTGAGGTCAGTCACCAGGGAAAGCGATGCAGAAAGAGGCCATCAGAGCCTGAATTCCAAGAGGGGAGAACCCAGTAGAGAGGAGAAGGCTGTACATCACACTGTTTCCCAAACCCACTGACATTTCCACCTCCTCTTCGTGGCCTTTTCTCTCTCCATCTCTCGCCAGCCTTTTTCCCAGCAGCTCCCTGGCCTTCCAGATGACCCTGCAGGCTTCGGAAGGCTCTCCTTAAGTGACTGGGGAGAAGGAAGTCTGGGGAGGGGAAGAGGCCAAACCAGACTGTTGACAGAAACAGAGTCTGCCAGGACCTCCCCATTCCAAGCATCCTTATCTGATCACCGTGTAGTGTAGTTTCATTTGCTTTTTGCAGTGGATTAAGTCCAATTACTTCTCCATCAGCTTAATAGAAGTGTTTACTTACCAGTACACCCGTATGAGGGGTACGGGGATGGGGTTTGAACTCCGGAAGGTTTTACAGCATCATTTCATTTTTCCTTTTTTTTTTTTATTAAAATATATTTCTTTTTTTATTGGTTTCAGAGAGAAAGGGAGAGAGAGATAGAAACATCAATGATGAGAGAGAATCAATGACTTGCTGCCTCCTGCACGCCCCCTACTGGGGATGGAACCTGCAACTCAGGCATGTGCCCTTGGCTGGAATTAAACCCCAGACCCTTCAGTCTGCAGGCCGACACTCTATCCAATGAGCCATGCCGGCTAGGGCTTCATTTTTCCTTAAAAAAAAAAAAGGGAGAGAGACAGAAAGGGAGAGAGACAGAAAGTCAGAAACATCAATGAGAGAGAGACATCGATGAGCCGCCTCCTGCACGCCCCACAGTGGGGATGTGCCCGCAAGCAAGGTACATGCCCCCAACTGAAATCGAACCTGGGACCTCTCAGTCCGCAAGCGGACGCTCTATCCACTGAGCCAAACCAGTCTCAGCCATTTTTCCTTTTAATGAAGAAAAGGTTTCCTCCTCCCACCACCTTCTCCACCTCCCGGCCCAGGTGAAGACCCCATGACTACCCGAGGGGAGATTCCCAGCACCTCAGAGCAGGCTCCCTCGGGGAAACTTCCTCGTAAGAGCTTACTAGTATTCTTTGCTTCTAGATGCCATTCATGTAAATTCCCATCATATTCTCATTTAAGTAGCATGTGTTGTGGGAGAGGAGATCATTACTGAGACTGTTAGACACGGGACCTGTGACTTTTCAGCTTTTTGATTCTCGTGAGATCAAAACCAACGGGCATTCTGAGCGACCTGTCCATGCATCGCACCAGGGAGGGGGTTGATGTGCAGATGAGGCAAGAACAGCCAGTCCTGTCCTCCAGGGGGAGGTCCACTGCCCATGGAAACTCCCTCTGCCCCAGGGAGTCTGAGTAGTTCTGTTTGAACTGGGCTCTTGAATGTTAAGTGGCTGTTTGACAGGGAAAGACAAGCGCATGCCAAGTAGAGGAGGGAGCCTGTCCAGTGGCGTGGCAGGGAGTGGTGTGCTGGGCGGGCAGGAATTATGCGTGGCTGGAGGCCTGGGCGCTAGTGGGGGGAGGGGGGCAGAGGGGAATAATTGAGAGGCAGTTAGAAGTCACTGCAAAGGCCCAGACTGGATTCGGGCTTTACTTATAAGCAACTGGAAGTCATGAAACGTGTGTAGGTATGACACTTTTTGCACTTTTTTGGAAAATAACTAGATAGACTAGAGCAGTGGTTCTCAACCTGTGGGTCGCGACCCCTTTGGGGTCGAACAACACTTTCATAGGGGTCGCTTAAGACCATCAGAAAACACAGGTATTTACATTATAATTCATAACAATAGCAAAATTACAGTTATGAAGTATGGTTGAGGGTCACTACAACATGAGGAACTGTATTAAAGGGTCGCAGCATTAGAAAGCTTGAGAACCACTGGACTACAGAGAGGGGAATATAAAAATGAATCTGGAAGCTGTTAGAAGATGAAGATGATGAAGCCTGCTTTAGGCGGTGGGATGGAGAGAAAGGACAGTGCTAAGAGATATGAAGGATATAGAACTAAGCTGCGCACTGATGGTCCAGGAAGGAGGAAAGGATGATAGAAAGGTTGCTAGTTTGGGAAAGTAGGTGCCTCCCGTGCATGGTGTAGGATATCCGAGGAGAGGTGACACTTTTATAAACTGACTTCTGCTATCATCTCAGGTGCATCTAAGATGGAATCACCTACGAACTGGATAGAAGGCAAAAAGGAAGAGCTGCTGAAACCGGTTTGGCTTAGTGGATAGAGCATCGGCCTGCAGACTGAAAGGTCCCAGGTTCGATTCCACTCAAGGGCATGTACCTTGGTTGCGGGTACATCCCCAATAGGGGTTGTGCAAGAGGCAGCTGATGGATGTTACTCTCATCAATGTTTCTAACTCTCTATCCCTCCCCCTTCCTCTCTGTAAAAAATTAATAAAATATATTTTTTTAAAAAAGGAAGAGCTGAAGGAGGGCATATGCCTTTGTGCCCAGGTGGAATCTGCTATTTTTCCTAAGGTCCGCAGTTGTGCCATTGGTGCCAACCACTGTCTGCGACATGCCGTGGGGCTCTCACTCCAAACCTCCACACGTGAGACGCAACGGCTGAAAGCCATGCCAGAAAGACATCAAGTGGAACTCTCTAGACCCAGCTGGAGCGTGGATGTCAGGAGATAACTTGGGTGGAAATATGAGCTGCAGATAATTAGCATACCAGAGGTGGCTGACAAGGAGAGGGCAGAGGCTGGGAATCTGCCGTATAATGGAGTAGGCTTATTTTTTTTTCATTGATTTTATTTTTCAGAGAGGAAGAAAGAGAGATAGAAGTCAGAAACATCGATGAGAGAGACGCACCCGCAAGCCAGGTACATGCCCCTGACCGGAATCGAGCCTGGGACCCTTCAGTCCGCAAGCTGACGCTCTATCCACTGAGCCAAACCGGTCTCGGCTGGAGCAGGCTTATTAAAGGGCAGGTAAAGCCAGTAAGGGCTGTGGGGCAAACAGGCACAGTGGGGCAAAAGGAATTGGGCAGGGCAGGGAGGCGGTGTGTGCCAGCTCATCAATGCTGGGCGCATTGCAAGCGAGGCAGTCACAGCTGACCACTGTGCCCCTAACTGCTGTGTCCTAACTTCTCTCAATCCAGGCCCAGGGCACTCAGCTCTTGGCTCATAAAACCCTGGCTCTACGAAAGGCCTCCATCTTGACCTTTGGGGACTCAGACGGCGGAATCAGAGGTGAAGCCAGAAGGGACTTGTAACTTCCCTTCAGTTATCTCTGGGAAAAGATCTCTGGACCACTGGCAAAAGGCTGTTCTTTCTTGCTTTGCACTGAGAAGAAATATCAGCCTCGATACCATGCAGAGATATTTCTGCACATGGCTTTGATCTTGTGTACGAACATTCCAGGAAAAAAGTAAGAAAAAAGCTTCTTAAGAATCTGGTGCTTGTTGGCTGAGAGATTGGGTGTTCGGCTGATTGATGAAGGTCATGACACTCAGCAGTTAAGGGGGAGGGGGGGAGCACTCCCCTCACTATCAGAAGAACCGCTTGGCATGTTCTAATCCTGGCGAGCCAGCTGCTATCTTCATGGTTAAGCACCTCTAACAACTACCATGTGTCAGCTGGAAATTGTATGTAACCAAAGAAATAAGCAACAATATGTAATCATGCGGTAAAAAGTTTGTGTACTTATGTTCACATAATAAGCAGAATCATGTCTATTAAAATTCTATCCTATATGCCAACAATTGGACTTTTAAACACATGCATGAAGTTTTATAATCATCTGAAGTTTTTTAATATAAGAATTAAAAATGGGACAGGGTTGGAGAATTTAACAATGATATAAAAGGATCTATAAATCAAATCATTCTTTCTAGTTTTCATAATCACAGTGTAAAGATACATCTATTAGTCATAATGTTTATTTCTTTGTTTACATAAAAATTCCAATGGATGGGAGGTAGTCATAGAGATTCTTAACTATGAATGAATGAAGCAGGACAGAATAGTAATGTGCTTGAGATAAATTCAATAAAATTACATTTACCTTGGTGGATTGAGACCAAATGCAGATTTTTCAAGAAGAATTTAACCTATACATTTTCTTTTTAGAAAATTAGTATTTTCTATTTGATTAAAGATATAGATCATGTCCACATTTCCTCCTTTCCCTTTTTATCAACTGAGAAAATAGAATGTATTCCATCTACTGTTCCTTCCCCCACCCCAAATCTTCTTAATTTCTTTTAAGATAGAATTACTAAATAATAATAACATTTTTGATAGGATGAGAATTAGATAATGATAGAGACTAAGGGATTTTTAACAGTTATGATCAAAGGGGAAGGCTGCTTATAGGAAAATCTATGTGATCTCATTTTGGGAATGTTGATAACCCACTCTTTTTTTAAAAATATATTTTATTGATTTTTTTTTTTTTTTACAGAGAGGAAGGGAAAGGGATAGAGAGCCAGAAACATCGATGAGAGAGAGACATCGATCAGCCGCCTTCTGCACGTCCCCTACTGGGGATGTGTCCGCAACCAAGGCACATGCCCCTGACCGGAATCAAACCTGGGACCTTTCAGTCTGTAGACCAACGCTCTATCCACGGAGCCAAACCAGTTTCAGCCCATTCCACTCTTTAAAAAATATTTTCTGAACTGAATTTGAACCATTAGGGTCATTCTTGTTCTAGACACTTTTTGGTTCTCATTCATTTACTTATGGAGCACTGAGAGGAGGTAATGATTTTATTCACTGCCTTCTGATATCATCTCAAGCGAATGTAAAAATGGAATCACCTCAGAGTTTGGCAGAAGGCAAAAAGGAAGAGCTACAGGAGGGCATATAAAAAGAGGGTTGGTCTTTGTGCCCAAATGAAATCTGCTAGCTTTTCTAAGGTCTGCAGTTGTGCCATTGGTACCAACCGTCATCTATAGCAATGGGACTCTCACTCCAGACCTTTGGTATTTCTTGGAGACTCCCAGGGACTGCAACCAGTGGTTCTCTTTTTTGTTTTGTTTTGTTAATCCTCACCTAAGGCTATTTTTCCATTAATTTTTTAGAGGGAGAGGGAGGTAGTGAAAGAGAGAGAGGAAGAGGCAAACATCAATGTGAGAGAGAGACATCGATTGATTGTGTTCCGCACTTGCCCTGTGGGGCTAGCCAGGGATTGAACCTGCAACCCAGGTATATGCCTTTGACGATGGGGAATAGAACCTGCCACCCTTCAGTGTGCAGGCTGACTCTCTAACCAGAGCAACACCAGACAGGGTTATAAGTTGGTTCTCAAGGGCATCCATCTCAGATGAGGGATAAGTGGAAAATCCTGTATGGTTGGATTCCCCACTCTCTCTGACGGGCACTAGAAATACTTTTTGAGTCTTCTAGCTGAGACCTTCCATTATATATGATGAGAACAATGTTAACTTACCCTTTTTTCTGATTTGTCATGGCCACCAAGAGTCATGGAGATGTGTTTCAGACCAAAATATGGGGACTTTATTGCCTCCACATTTTGCCGTCAGAGATGAAAGGGCTAAACATATGGCAAAAGCACATTGCCAGTTTAATCATTCTTTTTTATTTCCTAAAACACAAGAGTCAAATGATCCTGAGTGAGCTCACACACATTCCCTTAGAGCTCGGCGCTGGACTTGTACAGAAGATTCCAATCCGATGGCTTCTTGTTCCAAAATTACTGTAAAAATGGATGTAGTGGCAACGTCATGTGGTGAAATAACATGGGTATGAGACAAGAAATGTAAGAGTGATTATGAATTATAATAATATTAGCCACCATGTAGTAGCCTTACCAGGCTCCAGGTTTCCTAACTGCTTTGTATACCTGCTCAAGCCAATCCTGATGCTTAGTCACAGTGGTTAGCTCAGTCTCAGGGTTAGCACATCTGCTTCTCCTCATTTTTCTACATTAGTAGTCTTAACACATATGCAGTTTTTATCTTAACCCACTTCCAATTTCTCTTAGAAAGAGGCAGCATTCTGATTAATGAAATATGTTTTTAGAATGCTTTTAGAAAGAGTGGTTAATTAAGAAGGCTTCAGTCTGACTTAAATTGTAAAGAACTAGACCTGATGCATGAAGATTCATGCAAGAACGGGCCTTCCTTCTCCTAGCTGCAGGCCCCGCCTTCGATCTAGGCTGAAGCTGCATTTTCACTTGGCTCAGAGAAGCCTTTCCACCTTCTCAGGCTGCCCAGAGGCCCTGCGTGGCTGGGGTAGTACGGAGCACCTGCATTGGGCCCCGCCCCCTGCCGCTCCATGCTTGCATATGCAAATCAACCAGCATCTTTGTTGGGTTAATTTGTGTACTTGTTCCTGATTGGTTGGTGGGCATTGTGAAGGTATAGTCAATTTGCATCTTACTCTTTTATCACTGTAGATTAGAAGGCAGGAAGACAATAGCCCTTCTTCCCTCTTGGCTTCTAAGCAGTTAAACGATATAGATTACACATCTACAAGGATGCCAGCCTGCCCTAAGTCGAAAGGAGACATTTTAGGCACAGTTACAGGGTAAATTGCAAGACCTAAAACCATTCTTTCATCTAATAGGCTTAGACATATTACAGGTGATTAAGTTCTAAAAATCTGCTGTATTAAAAATGAAGCACATCTAACAGAGAGATAAAGGACTCTACGTGTAATATTTAAAATGTGAGGTCATCCACTTGCAAGTACATGAGCCACTGGCAGATGGTGTGGTCCAGGCAAGTCATTGCCCCACACCCATGGCTGCTTGGCAGCTTCTGGGTTTTACTGAAGGAGGCTCTCTTCCCTCATGTAGTCAAAATCTGTAGTTGGTCAGTTAAAGTAGGGAATCTCAAAATTATGAGTATCCTTAAAACTTCATTTTTATTTTAAAACATACACAAGTCCATTCAGCCATCATTCCTTTGATACCAGGCTAAAGCCTTTTCTTTGAATGGGGACTGCACATCAGACTTGCCTTAACATAGCAAGAAGCATTGTCACTTCAGCTTCAGCGGGGTGAGGACTCGAGATGTTTGTAGAGCAAACTGCGGGCGGAATTCTAGATTTTGTTTTGCTTTCTTTTCAAATGAGTTGATTTAATTCCAGGCGATACAGAATTCAGGATAGAACAAATCCTGAAGAACACACTTTGCCAGGACTCTGGGTTGGGTTTACTTTGACCTCACAGCTAAGATTGAAATGGCAGAGTGAGAAGAACTGAAGCGATGAGCCACTGCATGATTTATTATTATTATTATTATTAATTATACAAAGTTTATTCTTAAATGTATAACAGGCTCCAAGACAACACTTTACTCTAGCTATAGATAAATGACAAGAGATGTTACCACTGGGAACCCAGATGTTAAACTTTTTTTTTATATGTATTTTATTGATTTTTTACAGAGAGGAAGGGAGAGAGATATGAGAGAGAAGCATCCATCAGCTGCTTCCTGCACACCACCTACTGGGGATGTGCCCACAACCAAGGTACATGCCCTTGACTGGAATCAAACCCAGGACCTTTCAGTCCGCAGACTGATGCTCTATCCACTGAGCCAAACCGGTTTCAGCAGGAACCCAGATGTTAAAACAGGAATGGATCACCGTTGCCCAGACACAAGGAACAGCTCACTTTTTGCCACTCTTCTTCATTCTACCTGTGGCCTGGAGGCCCTTCCCCGTGGCCTTCGCTTTCAGCTTCTCCGTTTTCTTCTCTTTTTGCTTCTGGAACGCTTTATCTCAACCATCCCCTTGGCCTCCTTCTTGGGCTGCTTCAAAGCTTCTTCTTGCCACCTTCATGGCCAGACATGACGCCTGCCGCCCCTTCCCCAGACTCCGTATGCCACGGATGCTGACCGAATTCTAGATTTTCACAACCCTCTCTCCACCCAAACTTTCACGTGTGTTGCCTCACACCTAATTCCACAGCCTTTTTCTCTTTCCCTTGAGAAACACTTGGCTTTCTGATGTTTCCTCCAAGCATTCAATTTATTTTCAGAGAGATCACCATTCTCTTCACACTCATGTTTACATAGTTTTGGTCATATTGACTTAAATTCTATAATAACTCAATACAACTTGAATGAACAAGTTTGGGAACAAATGACTGTCCTTTGGAAAACACAATTCAATTAGGGAGCAAAATGCTTAACCCATCAGGAACTGGCCTACTTCCTAGTTGTAAAAATTGGGTGGGCCTTGAGCTACAGGCATATTATTCACCCAGAACAGAGAGTGACTCAAAGGTCTGAACCACAGGAAAGGTGAGTTCAACAAAAAAATCTAAATTCAGCACTCAAATGCACACGAAGGTAGTGCTGAAATTCTTTTGGGAGGAATGCTAACAGAAAGGATTTGAAGGACCCTTTCTTTGCTGAGTGTCTAGAAGGACCAGCAACGCTTCTCTGTGGGAGGGTGTAATGCCTGAGTCTCCATGTGGATGTGATTAGTGTCACTGGCTCTCCTCCTGGTAAATGCTTTAAAATATTAAAATATATCTCCCTTTGAAGGAGGCAGGGAAGGAACTGTTCCTAGTTTGTGTTTAATAAAATATCGAAGCCTAAAGTAGCCTTAATATGGGTCAGATTACCAAGGATAATAAATTCTCCAAAAGAACCCATTTGCTAACCAAGAGGGAAAAACCAACCCTGTGTCCTGGGGCTCTCCCGTGGTAAAACAGCAGGTCTACACCGGGGATCACACAGCTGTAAGATTAAAGTATCCGGAGAGATCTTCATTTACCTTTGTTAACGGTCGGATTGCACACAAAGAATTAGCCACCAGGATGATAAAAGTGGTGGTGCTTTGAGGGTGGGCCAGGGAATTAGAAATACTTCCTCACCACCCCCTAAATTATCTAAAATGAAATTATATTACTTTTATAAGTAAAAAAACAACAAAAACCCACTATAATTTTTACCACCACAGTTCATTAGTAATAATACACAGGACCAGTTGAAAGTTTTAGGCAGAATGACCTATAGCCTCATCAAGGGACCCCTTGGGGTAATTCTTATTGAATTCGGTGGGAACACCAGACAATTCTTGTACAATTTTCCTATTGTTTTGTCTCATGCAATTTAAGAACTTTAAGAGAAGCAAAGGGAAAGCAATGCAAATCCATAGCTCTTTTCCTAACCAGCGTTCAGGAAGCCCACTGAATTATGGTACCTTTAGCTTAAAAGGTTTAGCTCAAGAGGCAGAATTGAATGGGGTTAAAATCATGAACGATGGGTTCAAAATGCTGAGTGGCCTTGGACAGTTACTTAACCTCTCTGTGCCTCAGTGTCCGCATCTATAAAAGTGAGGATTAAATGAGTTAATGTGTAATGAGTAAGTATAAATTGTTTTTAACAGTGCCTGGCATGCAGTAGGTTCTATACAAGTTTAATAAAGGAGTGCAAATTTTAAAAATATCAGTAAGTGTATATATTTATATGTTAGGAATAGTTTTGTATTATTTTCTACATTCATTTAGCATTCTTATTCTTCAAAAATTTTACTTCTAATAATTGTAACTAAGCTGAGTTAAACTGATGCTTAATGAAATATATACAGGGTGTGCCAAAATGTATACACACTTGGAACAGCTGATAGGTTAATTTTGTAAATGAGATTTACTTTAATAAACATTGCCTTTATAATTATTTAGTGTGTATATATTTTTTGTGGGGACAACCTATATTTAGGAATGAGAAATACAGATTTTTAAGATAGGATTTACAGATTATAAGATGAAGACTTTTGATGATATCATGGGCTATGCCCATTAATAAACAGCCCTCTTCCCGTATGGAGACCCCTAGAGATGCCAACTGCGAAGAACCCAGTTTAAATGGATGTGTGTGTATATGCTGGTGGTTTAGAATATGAATTCTTGGATGTGTCTCCTTTCAAAAGGTGAAGCCTAATCCCCTCCCCTTGAATGTGAGATGGACTTAAGTGACCTGTTTCTAACAAATAAAACGAAGTGGAAGTGATGGCGTGCAACTTTAAAGACTAGGTTAAAATCTTGGATAGTTTGGACCAGAAATTACTTACAGTGGTACCTCGAGATATGAGTGCCCTAACATATGAGATTTTTGAGATACAAGCGATTTTTGTTTTGAAATACGAGCAACAGTTGAGATAGGAGTAATCACGCAGATCTGCCGGCTGCACAGGACCCACCACCAGTTTACCGAGACTCAAGCATCTCATAGTTTCCCACGCTTCAAGGTTACGGAACGAATTAAACTCGTATCTCGAGGTACCACTGTATTAGCATATCAGAGCTTGCCCAGACATAGTGTTTTAGAACTGGCATAGCATTTCAAAGGCAGTTTTGTAATTTCAGATCTTTTATCTAACATAAATTTCATGATGAACAAAATCCTGAGTTGAGCACCAGGAACTGAAAATAAATAAATACCAGTTATCAAAACTAGAGTTTTCTCTGATGTTCTCCTTTTTTAGACACTGTATATAGCCATACAGTTTTCTAACTTGAGTTATAAATATTCTTAGCAAAATCAATTCATTCAAATTTAGAACAATTAGGCTAAATTGTACCTGTCAGTTTCAGAAATTCAAAAATAGGTTTTACTATCCACATTTAAAAATTAAATTTCAAGAGAAAATATCTTAGTATTTAATAGTATTGGTTAATATCTATTGATTCAAAAGTTGAAAAGTATGTTCCATTAAATGTGTGCACTTGAAATTAAAAATACTTGGAATTACAATAAAATCTTCATTGTTTTGCCCATTTTGTAATTAAATAGAATTATAATGAGCTCAATAGTTAGTAATATGCCAAAATAACTTCATAAATGTATCAAAATCTCTTTTAGGTTCATTGTCCTCAGAAACCAAAAAAGAACCACACAATTAATGGTCACTTGTCATTTTCATCAGACATCATTCTTTTTGACTTTGTATTCTATTGAATACGGTAACTTTCCCTGTTTTTGTTTTACTAAAAAGAAAAATTTTTTTTTTTCTTGGAAACAAAATGAATTAATTCAATAGTTGCTAAAATTTCACCTGATTTTAAAAAGCTACAAATCCACCAAAGGAAAAGGCAAATACATTTGCTTTAATACAGCCAGTACATAATAAAAATTAAAAGAGTTATTTTGGGGAAAGCTAATGTAAATAGAAAAATTGATTAAAATATGCTCACTAAAAGTTCTGTCATCAACATTTTTTTTAATTGATTTTTTACAGAGAGAAAGGGAGAGGGACAGAGTCAGAAACATTGATGAGAGAGAGACATCAATCAGCTGCCTTCTGCACACCCCCCACCAGGGATACAGGTCCCTGACCAGAATCGAACCTGGTATCCCTCAGTCCGCAGGCCGACACTCTGTCCACTGAGACAAACCAGTTTCAGCTGTCATCAACAGTTTTTTTATTTAGGTTAGCATGTGGCAGAAGATAAATACATAACAATATGTCTTTCCTTACCGCAGGTAGTCTTTTGTGTAAACAAAATTTGTAGTTAACATTCTATATAACAAAAGAAACAAAATCTGTAAACTATCAGAAAAGGAATAGGATATAGGAAAATAATACATTTTAATTAAAATATAGAGAAGTTACAATGAAAATCCATCACTTTCCTTCCTAAGTTTATTTTACAAAATAAAACTAACCTGTATTATGCTGTGATCTGCTAAGAGGGCATAAACACTGTGGCCCTTTCAAAAGACAGGGGTCAAAGACAATATATTATCTTGATGTCACAACTTGTTCTTAGTTTTTAACTGGAGTTGAGCTGCCTTTTGTAGTCTTCTTTAAGTGGTGATAGTTTGGCAAGATTTTCATCAAGAAATCCAGCTGTAGTGTCTGGGGCTGAAAAGATCATTTAAAAAGCAGTGTTACAGATTTTATTGTAATTCCAAGTATTTTTAATTTCAAGTGCACACATTTAACAAAAAGCAAAGTTAAGAGTACAGATAGAAATGATGATTGCTAGATTATGAAGTTACAGATTATTATTACTGATTTACAACTGCTTACCCCATTTCTAAGAAAATTTACAATGAACATATATATTAAACTTGATAATTAGAAAAACCAAAATATCCTATATAATAAAGAGGTAACATGCAAATTGACCCTCACACCCTCACAAGATGGCTGCCATTGACCAGGCTGGCAGGGGGGTTAGTGAGAGATGACCAAATGACTGAACAAGCAGGCTGAGTGGGGCAATCAGGCTGGCAAGGGGGGGTGGTGGTCA
>PVJN01017075.1:0-41237 GCA_004026805.1 Lasiurus borealis
CCCACTTGCAAATGCATCAAAAAGGATAAAATATCTAGGAATAAATTTCACCAAAAAAGTATAAGACCTGTACTTAGAAAACTAAGACACTGAAGAAAGAAATTGGAAAAGAAACAAGTGAAGATGTACTATGCTCAGAGAGGAGCAGTTTCAATCAAAATACCAATGGCATTTTTCACAGAACAAGAACAATAATCCTAAAGTTTATATACAACTACAAGGACACAAAGAAAGCTTGAAAGAATAAAGTTGGAGGTGTCATGCTATCTAATAAACTACAGTAATTAAAATAGGATGGTACCGGCATGAAAACATAGATCAATGGAACAGATTAAAGAGCCCAGAAATAAATGACAACTATATGGCCAATTATAATAAAAGAAGCAAAAATATGCAATAGAGTAATGCCCCATTCTTTAAAAATGATAATGGGCCGAAACCAGTTTGGCTCAGTGGATAGAGCGTCGGTCTGTGGACTGAAAGGTCCTAGATTAGATTCTGGTCAAGGGCATGTACCTTGGTTGCGGGCACATTCCCAATAGGAGGCAACTGATCAATGTCTCTCTCTCATTGATGTTTCTAACTCTCTATCCCTCTCCCTTCCTCTCTGTAGAAAATCAGTAAAATATATTTAAAAAATAAAAAGAAAAAGAAAATGAGCAGTACTGTGGTCCATGCATTCATGGAAATTCAGAAAAATGAACTTTAAAAAAAAATAAAAGATACTGGGAAAACTGGACAGACACAAAAGAATAAAACTGGATCACTTTTTATTTTATTTATTTTTTACAGAGAGGGGGAGAGAGTTAGAAACATCTATCAGTTGCCTCCTGCACACCTTTTACTGGGGATGTGCCCGAAACCAAGGTACATGCTCTTGACCGGAATCAAACCTGGGACCTTTCAGTTGGCAGGCCAATGCTCTATCCACTGAGCCAAACTGGTTAGTGCTGGTTCACTTTCTTACATGGATTTTAAGACCCAAAACCATAAAACTCATAGAAGAAAACATAGAAGTAATTAAGCCCTTTGACTTTGCCTTAGTAACATTTGGATATGTCTCCTGTAGCAAGAGAAAAGTATGTACATCAATAAAAAACACTCACACCTACTGAATAGAAGATATTTGCCAATGATACATCCAATAAGGGGTTAAAATCTAAACTATTTAAGGAATTCATGCCATTTAACACACACACAAAGGATGGAGGACTTGAAATAGAAATTGTCCCAAGAACACATACAGATGGCCAACAGACAAAGGAAAAGATGCTCAATATCAGGGAAATGCAAATTAAAACCACAAGGAGATATCACCTCACACCTGTCAGAAGGATTATCATCAATAAACTGACAAGCATCGGAGAGGAGTGATGTAGAGAAATCCCTTTGAAAACTCGGCAATTCTACACAAACATGGATGATTCGTGGTGGCTGGTGACATGGCTTCATGTGCCTGAGTCTAGAGTCCCCACTGGAATGGAGGAAGAACCCAAGAAGAAGAATCATGGGCTCTGTTGGGATTGTAAATTGGTACGGCCACTATGGAAGAGTATGGAGGTTTCTCAGACAATTAAAAATAAACATATGACCCATCAATTCTACTTTCACATATTCAGAAAAATCCAAAATCCCATTTTGAAAAGATGTATGTTCCCTCATGTTTGTTGCAGCATTATTTGTAATAATGTTATGGAAACAACCTAAGCATTCATTAGTAAGTGGAAAAAGATTATGGTTTTATACAATGGAATATTAGCCATAAAAAAAGAATAAAATCTTACCCTTAGCAACAACATGGATGGACCTAGAGGGTATTATGCTAAGTGAATTGTGTCATATAAAACACATCTAGTTTTCCTATATATGTGGAATCTAAAAAAAAAAACAATACACAAACTAAATGAACAAGTAGTTTCATAAATGCAAAGAACAAACTGATGGCTGCCAGATGTGAGGGTGGTTGGGGGAATGGGTAAAAACGGTGAAGGGATCAAGTATGAATTGCCAGTTATAATACAGTCAATAAAATAACTATGTAGTTTGTCAGATGAGTACTAAACGTATCAGAGTGATCACTTTATAAGTTATATAAATGTCCAATCACTATGTTGTACACCTGAAACTAACATACTTTGTATGTCAATTATAATTGATAATTAAAATTTTTTTCCAATAAAGTATTTTTTTTAACTGTAAAGCACCAATGATATAGTAGGCATGGTGGTGGTAGAGATAATATGTAGAAGAGGTAAAGCAAGTAGTAACTTTTGTTTGGTACAGAAGCACAGAGGTAGAAGAGTGAAAAGAGGAGTAATTAGGTGCTTCAGGTGATTGTCCTCAGACACCTTGGTAGAGAGGGATTGAAGTGCAATGTGGATGAATAATGTTTTCTAGCAAACTGCCAAACTGTTCTTTCAGGTTCTGAGATAAATTTTTGCTTTATCTACAGAGAGAAAAAGAAGGAATTGGAACGTGAAGAATTATGGAAAAAGTTAGAGGAGCTAAAACTAAAGAAAGCTCTAGAAAACCAGAACAGTGCTTACAACATGCACAGTATTCTCAGCAATACAAGTGATGAATAAAGAGAAACATGCCGCCTCTGTTGGATAGGCACAGTTTTGTACAATTTTTTTTAAAAATGTAAAAATCATGAAACCTCATCAGTATAATTAAAAGGCCAATTTTTTTCTGGCAACTGTAAATGAAAAAAAAATACATGGACTAAACATAGCCTTGTGCTATATCATGGTCACAGTATATTGTAACATTTGTCTAATCATTGACTTATTGTGTCACATCTGAAGTTCCACAGAAATGAATTTTATCATCTATAATTGAGTGAGATAATTATGGGAGTGGTAAGAATTATGACTTGAATTCTATTTTGATTGTGTTGCACATAGATATAGTAGTCTGCTCTGTATATTTTTCCCTTTTATAATGTGCTTTTCACATTGCTGCAGACCTTAGTTTCATCCTAGGAAAAAAGTATTTCCTAAATAAAACTAAGGTATAATCCTCACCTTTCTCTTTGTCCCTCTCAGAAATATGATGGGGGGAATTACCTGCCAAAAGCCTCCCTTCATAAGAGATATTACTGTACTCTGGAATTTAAGCAAAAAAACCTTAAATCTCCAGGCTTTTTAAAGCACAAACTATAAATAAAAGCTAGGAAAGTAAACCAAATTCTTCAGATTGCTCCTCTTGAGTATCCCCCCTTATCTGCAACTCCCGAACGAGGAGCACAGGTTAGCGGAGGCAGCGCCGGTGAGCACGCAGCCTGCCTCTCCGTTCATTCCTCTTCCTCCCCTTCCCCACGGCTGAAGGCAGGGCCCTTCCAGCCCTCAGCACTGCCCTGCTCTAGTCCCTGCGGAGGGAGGCTTCGCGTCCCGGTGTGGTGGCGCAGAGCGCTCCTTGTCACTGCCTGGCTTTACTTAAAGGAACTGCAGTTGGCTTCTGTAGCATTCTAAGATGGCTGACTATAGGAGTCTTGTATGTTTTTTACTTGGTCAAGTAGTTCTCATAAATTTTGTTATCAGAGTACCATTCCAAACTCTCAACTTGCAGTTGTGTGGAAACTGTTTTGTAATGAAAGATCTTCACTGGGGGATTGAGTAGCATTTAATAAAGTCTATGTTTGTATTTTGCCTTATCTCATCACTGCTTTTTTCAGCTCTAAGTTTAGGCATTCAGAAGCTGCGCCCCCCTTTATACATATATACACATACATCATTCATACACGTGTATAGGTAGGGAAGGTTAAGGCAAGTTACAGGAGATAGTCTAATAGGAAGATTGTGTCAAATTGAGCCATTTACCAAAGTACGTATACCTGTTTTATAGAACATTTGCATAAAACTCTTAAGTTCTAGAATATCTTCATGTTTTTTTATGTTCAGAGGATGGATTTACCTTAAATGTTAGTTTTAATTAAAATAGGCCCAGGAGGATAAATGTTGAAAATATGTAATAAATAACAGCAGTTTTTGTGAGGGGCAGAGAGATTGTAGCAGAATCAGAAGTCGGGCGTTCTCAGTTTTCAACGACGGGTGTCTGATTCCACCCTTTCATAGCCACGAACTCTAGCACAGTCCTTGTAAAAGCAACCCCTGTCGCTCGCTGTGGCTCCTGAAAACACTCCCTTTTCCGTGTGTGGCTCATATTTCACCGTGTTCTCAAGCAGCCGCCTTACCTGAGACATCCAGATCACGATGCTCTTGCCAGATCCTCCACACTAACGCACGGCCAGGCGGCGCGGGAAGAGGGGCGATCCCACTGCAGAACAAGAGTGAGAGGCAAGCCTTTCCAGGAAGTGAACGTTTGGGGCTAACCGTCCATCCTGTGGAAGGTTTAGGCGCGCACCTCTTACTGAAGAGCAGCCAGAGTGGACTTTGGCAAGCTGCAGCTAGTAGTTTTAGTTTCTTTTCTTTGATGAGTTAAAACTGCTCACTTCCTAATTACCTACTTACTCTAAAGCACAATTAAGAGGTCTCAACTTTCCACAATATAGAAAATTCCGTTTTAGGCTGTTCACTGGGGCAAATTTTATTAGCCATTTTATAAATATTAACTAATATTAAAGTGGTGGTCATTTTCAGAGATACTTGATGAATACACACCTGGTTTTCAATATTGTTCATGTATCTTTTATGCCTGGCTTTGCATTTGCCTTACAGTAAGATTTTAGAAAAGAGTCCGAGGCTAAAGTTTGAATTTGCATGCTCTCTGGCAGTGGTCGCCAACCAGTGGTCCTCAGAGCACTGGTGGTCCGTGAGGTCTGAAAGGTGAGCATAGAAAAGCGGCAGGGGATATTTCTGTACACAAGTTCACGTTTAGTAATTCAGCCAAAACCAGCTTCTTGCTGCTAAGTTAGACATGAGATTTAAAAAAATACCCAGGCACACACTTGAGTTACCTAAAGGCAGATTATGAAATTCAGGAAATGCTACTAAGTCCTCTGTGGATGCAAAGGGCATGTAAGTAATTTAAAACTCTGGGAACAATTTTATAACCTTAAATCAGCCAATGGCTACCAGGGAAAAATACTCCGGTGGTTTTGTAGTTAACAGCCGATTCATGGGGCTTGAGCCATCCCTCTTCCCATCTGTCCTGCCCGCCCTCCCCTTCCCTGGGCGCAGTCAGGACGTACCTCGGGGTCCAGATCCATCCATCTCAGGAGTCCAGGCTCACACCACCTTTTATTTGGAGGTCAGAAAGGAAAGTGTAGGGGTGCCTACTGATTTAACAGATATTCATACTGGCACACTGATTCCTTTTGTATTATCCTAACTTTTATTTACCTGTTAATGAAATCATCAAAATGCATAGAATAGGCACCTAACTCTGTACATTCACACTAGTGCTTTTGTGTTAATCACTCTAAAACTCTTACACCTGCATCAACAAAAACTCTAAGCAGATAGATGGCTAGTCAGTCCACAGGAAATCTAATTACAGTATTAGCTTTAAAAATCTCATTTAACGTTTAACAAAGGAGAAAACCTGTCAGAGACCGGACGACGGAAACGGCAGACGATGCCAGAGACGTAAGAGTATTTGCCATTCTTTGTGTAAAGTGCTCAGGTTTCAAAGCGTGACCTGCACATCTCGATAGCCACACCCTTGTCCATCCACGTAAAAACCTCAGGGGAAAACCCCAGGGAAACAGCAGAGCTTTAAGAACCTGTTGTAGCTGAGCTATACACCCAACCAGAAGGAAAGGCAGTGTCGACAAACCTTCAGAAACCAGCCCTCGTTCCATCTTCCACAAACCCTGCTCATAAGTCCTGGGCAAAACTTCCTGAACAATTTAAGTACTTAAATCAGTGAAGGTCATCCACTGGATCTGCTCCCCATCGGCTCCTCCCAGCAGGCCCATCTCTCCAGGTGAGTTCAGGAGTGCTGGTAGCTCAGTTTATCAAAGCGGAAGTGGTGAGAACCTCCATTAACATGGGCAGTTCCATGGACAAGGCGGCTTCAGCTTATGTGGTTCGTTGCCTGACCTCTTTTTTTAAGGTATCTCTTCCTAATTTTGATCATCCACTTCACACTCAGTTTGGCAAACTCTGCTGCTTTAAATAATGCCAAGAAGGCCCCACAGAGAAGAGCAATTGTGTTCCAAGGATTGGCTGTGATTATCTGTAAGACAGAACCAACTCAAGTTTATTAGTTTGCTTCCGTTGTGATTCTTAGGTGACACTAGTGTCAATGGGGCGATGAGAAAACCACCTGGGTTCTAAAATTGTAACTCCACACTTCTGTCACACTTTCATGTCCACAGTTCAGTGAGAGGAGAAAAACACGAAGCCCTCCCTACAACCAAGTGATTCTGAGAGAAAAAATGTTTTAAAATAGCCATGCACAAGCAAGATTCTCAGTACTGAGCTTTAACGTTTTTGTCCACCATCAGTGACCTTGCTTTAAGACAAACGTCTCCAAAACTAAACCCCTAAGAAGAGCAGCTCCTCCCGTCCAGTCCAATGGCCATCCTCCCACACTCCCCTGGGACCCCTGCCTCCAGGCTGTGCCCCCTTCCCTGCCTGCAGGCTTTCCTCCTGCCTAGCGCTACTCATCACGCAGCCAGACCGCCGACCTAGCAGGTATTTACCCCACTGTCCCCTGGGAGAAGCACTGACTGCCTGGGATTATCCCCTCACAGCCACCGGTGGCTCACTCCGGAAAATTAAACTCTCCACAGCCCATGCCCTGTTTGGATTTCCGAGATCCCCATCCTGGTGCAGAGCACTGTTCAGTCTAGCAGGGCGACCTCAGACCACCTTGGGTGGCTGCATCGCCCCCACTGTTGGAGACTGTTGCGAAGCTGAGTGGCAGCGTGAGGCCTGGAGCACCGGCCCATTACAGGCACCTCCCACTGAACACGGTTAAAAATGTCTCATCACTTGATTCACATGCAGAGCTGAAGGCAGCTACTCCTCTCCTCGGAGTCCTGATTCCCAAAGCCTCGCACAAGCCTGGCCAACGCACGGTAACGGTGGTGGCGGGCGGCTGCGGAGCACGCCCGCGTCACAGGGACCCTCCCCGCGTCAGTCCGGCTCTGAGGGGCCTCCCCGGAGCATGGCCACATCAGGACACTCCAATGAGCTGAACGCCCATCCCTGTTTCTGGGACTGGCTCTGGTGGATGGCGTCATGGATGCTCCTTTGGCAAAGCTGTGAATTTAGTGCCCCTTCGGTCTGATAATTGGTATTAACTGACACTTAATTTTTTATTTGTACCTTTCTATTCTCTCTTACCACAAATAAGTTCTCATCCTACAGACCACCATTTACACAGAATGGTTTCCAAAGAGCAGTAACGGAGACAGTAGCTCAATGCTTTGTACTCAGGCCATTCAATGAATAGTACCACTAAGCAGCTCCTCTGTGCCAGGCACTGTGTTAGACCAAGTCCCCAGCTTCCTGGGGCCACCGTGTAGTGATGAAGACAAGACCAATTAAACACGATGACACAGGCCACGAATGCCCCCACACACTCCTCTGGGCTAGGAAGGGAGACGAAGAGCCTGCAGACGGAGCCCACCTGCCTCTCCAGCTGAAACGATACTCACATCTTGCACTTTCTGGATGAAAGGATCTTTCCACTCAAAGACCACAAAAAACAGCTGGGCGCTTTTCTCGGAGGCCGGCCTTTGGTCAATGTAGTTGACCACACTCGTCTAGAACAGAGAGAAACTGTCAGCTGGCCGGGGCCACGGGAAAGGGAAACATGGCCGGGGCATCTCAGACCTTGGCTCTCCTCACCCCATCCTGGGAGGAGAGCGCGCCCCAAATCTCATACATACAATACCCAACACCACTGGCACCGGAGCCCGGGCCTTCCCGTGGTTCCCACAGTTGTTTGGGGAAATGAGTAGGATTTGGGATGCACAATAGGTGTTTTTGGATCATCAGTTATTAATGTGGGTGTGGGTGTGGATGTAGGTGTAGGTGTAGGTGTGAGTTTGAGTGTGGGTATGGTGTGGGTGTGGGTGTGAGTGTGGGTGTGAGTGTGCACTCAGGCAAGAGGCAGAGACGGCTGCCATGGTGGAAGCCCGAAAGAGTTTGTAAAAGAGTTTGCGTCAAACTGACATCATGCCTGGGAGCAGTAGCTCAAATCCTCCCTCTTTGTGTATTTTTTAATTTTTCAATGTTTTATAGTGGATGTGTAGCAATAGGGGTGTGGCGTGCTTTTGGGGGTCACTGACAAACACCCCCGCCCCAGCCCCCGACCCCCACTGCCAGGCCCTTTCTAAGGTCCTCCTGGCTCTCCCGGGAGGGGGGCAGGGCTGGAGACCCCGTATCTCCTGGCACCAGGCCAGTTCCTAAAAGCCTGAGGAACCCAGTCCCGTTAGGAAAAGTTCCGAGCCTGCACCCAACACATCTGTAACTTCAGAAGTGATGTAACATTAGCGTTACTGCTCTATAACTACATGCATTATGAAACAATGAAAAATAGGAAAATTAAAAAACACACCAAGAGGGAGGATTTGAGATATTGCTTCCAGACATGACGTCAGTTTGACTCAAACTCTTTTATAAAAAAAAAAATTAAGGCCTGGCTGGATAGCTCAGTTGGTTACTGAGATTCACCAAGTTTCGGGCTCAATTTCTGGCCAGGGCACACACAGGAAGCAACCAATGAACGCATAAATAAGGGGAACAACAAATCCATGTTCTCTCTCTCTCTCTCTCTCTCTCTCTCTCTCTCTCCCTCTCTCTCTCCCTCTCTCCCTCTCTCTCCCTCTCTCTCCCCCAAATCAATAAATTACGAAGTTAGCTCTGGCCTGTGTGGCTGTTGGTTAGACCATTGTCCTGGCACCGAAAGGTTGTGGATTTGATTCCCATTCCGAGGGTGTATCTAGGATGTAGGTCAATCCCAGGTTGGGGTGCCTATAGCGGCAACCAATCAATATCTCTCTCTCCCTCCCTCCCTCTCTCTAAAATCAACAAGACTTTTTTAAAAAGAAGAACTTACATAAAAGCAATGTATTTTATTTAAAAAATGGTATTTTTAGAAAACTAGTATTTTACCCCTGCACCCCAATGGGCCATCATGCCCACGACACTCAATGGCCACTGCATCTAGTCCTCGTCCCTGCAAACACCGGCCACCAGCCTCAGCGCTGGGCTTGCTCAGCGTCAGGACAGGTGCCGTCTCTGCACCCCAGTTGTGCGGGGCCGGCTGTAACAGGGGGCGGGTTGTGCGGGGCTGCCTGTAACGGGGCGGGTTGTGCGGGGCTGTAACAGGGGGCGGGAGAGGCAGGGGAGCTCCTGCGGGGCCACTCTCAGCCTCAGGCCCCGCACAGAGGCCCCTCCGGGGGGAGCTCCCCACCCGCTGAGGCTGCACCAGCGCCCGCCCCCCCCCAGTGCCACCGACCTCCTGCCGGAACTCCACTGCTTCCCGCCCGTCTTCCTCCTTGGTCTCCACCAGGGACATCTTGACCCAGGTCCGGAAGCCCCCGGAGAACTTCCAGCTGGAAGAGGCGCTCTCGCAGGCCTGCATGAAGCCCACCCTGTCCGGGCTGAGGGCGGGGGAGAAAGGCCGAGCTCAGCAGGCCTGACAGGGGTCCCACGCGGCCCATGCACCCCAGCCCGCTCCCTCGGGTCTCCCCGCTGCCATCACAGCCACTCCCCACCCGCCTCCTCCGCTCTGCTTCGGCCTTTCCAAGGGAGAG
The DNA here is from genome assembly GCA_004026805.1 of Lasiurus borealis. Lineage (NCBI taxonomy): Eukaryota > Metazoa > Chordata > Mammalia > Chiroptera > Vespertilionidae > Lasiurus > Lasiurus borealis. The sequence goes on from PVJN01017075.1 coordinate 9,677, forward strand.
GGGTGGTCGCCCCCTCAGGGAGGGCCGATCCTGAAGAGCCCGGGAGAAGGCTGCTTCCTCCCCGCTCCTCAGAGCCTCTCTCTGGGCTTCAGCAGCCCTGTGGGCCCACCTCCCACCCCGCACCCCACCCCCCGGCTGTGCGAGACCGGAGGGACCGGGCGGACTGGGCCGGCCACCTGTGCAGGAACTCCTGGAAGGAGGAGAAGAGGAGGTAATCGATGGCGCTGAAGTCCTCGCTGCTCTGGTTCAGGCGGAACTGGAGGAAGACCAGCTCCCGCTTCTTCACTTCCCGCGGCCCCCGCACGATCAGGGCGGATTTCTGCGGAGACAGAGGCCGCACCTCAGCCGGAGAGCTGCCGGCCGGACACGGGTCGCCTGGAGACCAGAGGCCCCGGGACCGCGCCCACCCCGCTGGGCCGCGCTGCGCAGCTCTTGCTGAGAAAGGAGAGGGACCCCGTCTTCCACTCGGCCACTTTCCGTTAACTGTCACAGTGCCATGGGCTTTATGAAGTTTTGCATTTGGGGTGAAATCTGAAAATCTTTTTTTATGGCTTCTGGGCTTCGTTTGCTAAGGAAAACCACAATTATGTCACTATTCTCCTGTATTTCTTTACGGTTCCTTTCTCTAACCTTTTCACACTGCGGTAGTTTTGTATTGTGGGGTGAGAGAGGGGTCTGACTCCACTCCCCACACAATGGAGATGCAGGTTTGATGGCTGTGGGTCTCCCCACTGGGGCCTCAGACTGAGAGGGCGCCGGCTCAGGCTGCTCACCCCCAAACCTGGCTATTTGTACCTGTGCTCTTCTCATGCACCTTAAAACCAGCTTAAGTTCCATGGAAAATCAACTGGGACTTTTAACTGATGATACTGGATTGAAAGATTAATTTGAGGGGGAATATCTTAACATCGACTTCTATAAAGGCTCGAAGATACTGGAAGAGGATCTAAGTTACTGTGTCAGGCACCGAGAGACACTCGCTCCACTCGCACGGTGCTTTTCAGTCGTTGCTCTTACTTTCTGTCCACCTGATCTGTGAGTTTCTGAGAAGAGTTACACATGCTCTGGGGTCATGGTACTTTTTATTCCAAGAGGTTCTGTCTAAAATATACAACTGAACTGGAGGCCGCTTTGCACGGAATGATAGATGGGTGACCGTCAGTCTCCTCTGTGAGGAGTGGTGGAGCTGAACCCTTATCCATATTAAACATCCCTCTTTTCGCCCTTTGCACCTTTTTTTAAAAAAAAATATATTTTACTGATTTTTTACAGAAAGGAAGAGAGAGAAATAGAAAGTCAGAAACATCGATGAGAGAGAGACCCCGATCAGCCGCCTCCTGCACACCCCACTGTGGAGATGTGCCTGCAAGCAAGGTACATGCCCCCAACCGGAATCGAACCTGGGACCTTTCAGTCCACAAGCTGACACTCTATCCACTGAGCCAAACCGGTCTCAGCCCTTTGCACCTTTTTAACTGAGGTTGATAGTCGCTCCACTTCTGGTTATTGCGGCCTTATCCTAAGATTTCTCTCTGCCCACCCAGCCCCTCAGCCTTTCCGCATGGTCAGAGGCAGCGGAGGATGCTGACTGTCCTGTTTCCATCATCCGCTTCCTCCTGCAGACCCAGGACCGCTTCCCCCTCCGCCACTCCGGCAGAGCACAGCCGCCTGCTGGCCCCACTCCCGCCTCAGACGCGGCCACGAGACCAAGTTCCTGGATGTGCGGTGACTCATGCCCCTCGGCGTCTTGCCCTCCACTTCCCACGTCTGGGCCGGCGTGTGCACTCCTGCCACGAGGCAGTACTGACCACAGGACCAGGACCGCACCCGGGGGTGGCACAGTGACCGGCTCCTGCACACCGGACCCCCCAGAGGGAGACGCAGACTTCTCTCTGCTCTCGGCACTGTGTGCGTTTGGGCGTCCACTCGGGCGCAGTAGCTGAGCCTGGGCGCGGACCGTTACGCAAGTTGCTGTCTGGAAGCGGAGGGCATGGTGACCACCACCTACACCGGAGGCATCAGCTTAACAACGGGCACTGCAAGCCTGGCAGCCCCGAGGAACACACACAGGGCGCACACTGACAGGGCCGCGCCCCCCACTGTGCCAGCCAAAGCAGCCGGTCCACATTCACTAGATTAAACCGAGGGCATGAGACTAAACATAAATGAGAATCTTCAGACAGAGGACCAGATGGTAGCTGGGTCACTGCACGTGGATGTGATGGCGCGCACACAGCCAGTCCACCACACATTTCTCAGGACGTCTCACCGCACACGAAGGGGCAGGAGAATGACGACAAGGCAACCACCTAGTCCAAGGCCGTTCAGCCCTCAGCCGCTCTTCACTTCTGCGGCAGAAAGCGGGTGCCCAACGCGGTGGAAGCCAGGGAGGTGCTTCCGATGCCCGCTCCAGCGGTGGCCACGGAGGACCACCGCCAAGCAGCCCGCCCGGTGGACAGGCCGGGGCTGGCGAAGACCCGGCTCTCGCAGGTCCCACCCCAGGGCCAGGGCCTCCTCACTGCCTCCAGCAGCTGTGCTTCCCATCCTTCCCTCCTGGGTCCTCCTGCCTCTGAGGCCGGGCTGGCTACAGGCTGGGCTGGGGTGCGGGGCCTGGGGCTCAGGGAGGGGATGTCTCTCAGCAGGAGGCCAGCCAGCAGGTGCCCCTCGTTCTCCTCCTGCGCCAGGCAGGCCGCCGGCGCCTGCTCCAGGCACGGCCTCCTCTCATCTGCTCGCTCCATCAGCCTGACAGGACCCGCTGTTTCTATTTCCTGTTCCTCAAAATGCTGGTCAACCCGTGATACCCTTTCCTGGTTCACAGGGCTCCTGTGGGTATTTTATTTTATTTTATTCTATTGTTCTGCAGGAGTGGGAATCATTTCAGCCGGATTTTAGGAGGAAGCCTAGAATAAATATTAACACAACTCGTCCTAAGACCCACTCACGGCTCCCTACCACCCAGAGCCTGCTTCTCTCCTCTGGCCTCACTTCCAGCACAGCGGCTCCTCCAGCAACACCCAACTCCTGTACCTTCCCCGGGGCTCCACAAACACCCGCTCCCTCCCTGAGAGTCTGCGTCAGGGTTCTTCCACCCAAAAACCTTTCCTTCCTCCTGGCTCGCCCTGGGTCAGTCCTTTCTGAAACATGGACATGGGAGGCAAAAGGGAAGATGTGAGAAATACAAATCCCCGCCCTGCCTCCACCCCCGGCCGCCCACACCCACGCTGGCCTGGACCAGCGCCCCGCTTACATTAGCTAATTTATTTCAAAATACAGATGCCCAGGCCCCACGCCCTAGAATGATGAGTCACTGGCCTCACATGGAATCTGGGAATCGACATTTTCCGAAAGCACCGGCAGTTTCCCCGAGCGGCCAGGAGGGGATCTGAGACCCTGTGTCAGGCACCTCACTTCCCCCCTGCCTCCCGCTGCAGCCCGGCCTCCCGGCAGGCGGAATCCTCCGGGGTCACTCTGACCGAAGTGCAGGCGACGACCACGTGTCCTCTGTTCCCCGGGGCCGAGGGCCTGCACAACCACGGGCAGAAAGAAGACTGGGCCCTGGGGCGCGGGACTGAGAGCGCCCGCTGCCCGTCTGAGACTCACCAGCGTCTGGTTGGAGAAAGGGTCCGTGTAGTTGATCCTCTGGGTGGTGCAGTTCACGTCTCCAGGCCGGCCCGGGCTCCTCAGAGGCGGGATGACCTCGTAATGGTGCTTACAGCTGAGCAGCTGGGCCTGGCCGGGGTACAGGGCGATCCCTGGGGGCGCAAATGGAAAAATGAACGTCAGGAGGCACAGGCCCCGACCGCACCCTAAAACCCTGTCCCGTTCATTTGTTCACACCCACCATCGGCCTAAGGTCAGGCCTCCCTGGTGCCTGGGGGGGGGGGGGGGGAGAAGGAAAGGCCACAGAGGCAGGAAGCCACGTCCTCCCCCTCGGGAGCCTCCTCTAACGAAGGGCACAGGCCTCCCCGGGGAGCCCTCCCGGCCTGCGCCTGCGCTAGAGCGCTGCCCTGTGCAGCTGAGGGGGCCCCCCGAGACTGAGCCTGGGACCGGCACCCACCTGCGCAGTGAGGGTTGTCTCTCATCTCCCGCTCTGCCTGGAGTTCCAGGTGTGCCCTCATCCCACCCCCGCACCCCTAACCAAGGCTCCTCATTCATGGATCTACTGATGGTAGCAGTTCCAACCTCAGGGGCAGAAACACTGAGAGCAGCACATGCCCAGACCCAGCAGAGCCCAAAGACCAGGAAACCAGACACAGAGCAGCCGGCAGAGAGAGAGCAAAGCCAGGACAGGCTCAGCCACTCCAGAGAAACCCTCAGCCTCCCCACACTCACCTCTGCTCTGCGATGCTCCTCCCAGGAACACTCTCTCCCTGTCTGTCGGAGCCCAGCTCAATCCTGCCTCTGTGCAAACAGCTCCTTGCCCACCCCCATTCTGCAGCGGCCACTCCAGGCTCTCTCTACCTCTCTCCCTGGCACAGGAGTCACTACAGGGGACCCAAGGCAGCTCCTTGGGTGTGTACCCCACACCCAGACTGTGCTGAGACTCCTCGTCGCGTCCAACGCAGGGCTAGGAGCGCAGGGGCAGCTCAGGCAGTATTTGCGAACGAACGCCCCAGACCTGCGCCCGGACACCTGTCCCAGCAGGCTCTACCTGGGGCGTCGTAGAGATCCACTTCCTTGTAAGACACGGACATGACGGGGTGCTTGAGCTTCTCCCGGAAGTCTGTGATGGTCTGGTAAACCAGGAAGACGGCCACGGCCATGAGCAGCAGGTAGATGAAGATGAGCAGGACGGAGAAGACGTTCTTCAGGCAGGCCTTGCTGAAGCGGATGCTGCTGGAAGCTGACTCGCTGTCGAGAGCTGAAGGACAACAGCACGTGTGACCCAGAGGGCAGGGAGGGGTGCCTCTGGCTCTCCAGGCCACCCGTGTCTGGCTGGCAGTTCTCCCGGCTGAGGTTCGGCCTCTGTCTCCACAGGGGAGGAATATCTTAACAAGGGAGCAAGGTCACTGCACACCTGAGCTCCCACCTCAGCCTCCACCGACCACTCGTGGCACACGGCACGTGCCCTCCTCCCTGAAGCACAGCCTGAGCACTGCGCTGCCCTAGCTGGCTCCCAACTCGTCCTTCAGGTTTCGGTTTAGAAAGGCATTTCCTCGAGGAAGCCTACCCTGACCCCCTAACTTTACTGGGGCTCCCCTTCCTCAGGGCTCTCAGGGCATCCATTGGTCCCCTTCCTCACTCTGCAGTACATTAGGCCACAAAACAAGTCGTAATAAAGTTAATAAGACTGAAATTTTATCAAGCATCTTATCAGATCACAATAGCATGAAAACTAGAAATCAATTATAAGAAAACTAAAAAATACACATAAATAACCTGCTACTACACAACAAATGGGTTAACAAGAGATCAAGAAAGAAATCAAAAGATAACTTGAGACAAATGAAAATGAAAACATAATGGCCAAGAAATCTATAGGCCACAGCCAAAACGATTCATAGGAAGGAGGGAAATTCATAGCAGTGCAGGCCTACAGCAAGTAACAAGAAAAATCCAACTAAACAATCTAACCTTAAACCTAAATGAACTAGAAAATGAAGAACAAAGTCTAAAATGAGTGGAAGGAAGAAAATAATAAAGATCATAGTGGAAATAAACAAAAGCCTTAAAAAACAATAAAAAGGATAAATGAAATCAGAAACTGGTTCTTTGAAAAAATAAACAAAATTAATTAAACCGTTAGACTCATTAGAAGAAAAAAAAAACTAAAATCGCAAGAAGAGGACTGACACAATCTACAGCAAAGAAATACACAGGGTTACGAGGAAAAACTACAAATAATTATATGCCAACAAACTGGACAACCTAGAGGAAGTGAATACATTTCTAAAAACTGAATCGGGGGAAACAGAAAATCAGTAACCAAAAAACTCACAACAAGCTAAAGTCCAGGAGCACATGGCTTCACAGGTGATTTTTACCAAACATTCAAAAAGTAATTAATACCTATCCTGCTCAAACTATTTCAGAAAACTGAAGAGGGAAAGACTCCTAAACTCATTTGAGAAGGCCAGCATTATCCTGGTAACACCACCAAAGAAAGATTACAAAAAAAAAAAGAAAAGAAAATTCTAGGTCAACCCCCTGATGAACATAGATACAGATAGTCTTTAACAATTATTAGCAAATTGAATTCATCAATAAGTAAAAAAGATCATATACCACAATGAAGTGGGATTTATTCCCAAGATACGTACAAGATTGGTTCAAAATCCACAAATCAATTAATGTGCTATACCGCATAAATAAAATAATGTATACTCGTCATATGATCATATCAGATTTAGAAAAAGGATTTGACAGAATTCAATCTCCATTTATGATTTAAAAAACGGGATTACATCAAAATAAAGAGTTTCTGCATAGCAAAAACATCAACACAACAAAAAGACAACCTACTAAATGGGAGAAGATATTCACTAACAATATATCCAATAGGGGGTTAATATCCAAACTACATAAGGAACTTATACAACTTATCACCAAAAATACAAACAATCTAATTAAAAAATGGGCAGAAGACCTAAATAGACATTTCTCCAAAAAGGGCATACAGATGGTCAACAAATACATGAAAAGATACTCAACATCACTAATCAGCAGAGAAATACAAGTTAAAGCCACAATGAAATATCACCTCATACATGTCAGAACGGCTATCACCAAACAGCAAGCGTTGGTGAAAATGAGGAGAAAAGGAAACCCTCAGGCACTGTTAGTGGGATGCGAGTTGGTGTAGCCAGTGTAGAACTTCCTCAAAAAATTAAAAATAGAACTGCCACATGACCCAGCAATTCCATTTCTGGGCATTTATCCGAAGAAATCCAAAACACTAATTTGAAAAGAGATATGCATTCCCATGTTCACCGCAGAATTATTTACAATAGTTAAGATATGGAAGAAACCTAAAAACCAATGATAGACATCTGGATAAAGATGTGGTACATATAAATAATGGAATATTATTCAGCCATAGGAACTAAAGTTTTACACTCTTACAACACGCATAGACCTTGAGTGTATTATGCTAAGTGAAATAAGTCAGATAAAGACAAATACCATATGATTTTACTTATATGTGGAATCTAAAAAACAAAATAAATGAAGAAACAAGACTCATAAAGAATAAAATGGGAGAAGTGGGGGTGGGAGGGGGTGGAAAAGGTGAGGGGATTAAGAAGTACAAATTGAGCCAAAACTGGTTTAGTTCAGTGGACAGAGCATTGGCCTGCAGACTGAAAGGTCCCAGGTTCAATTCCGGTCAAGGGCATGTACCTTGATTGCAGGCACATCTCCAGTAGGGAGCGTGCAGGAGGCAGCTGATCGATGTCTTTCTCTCGTTGATGTTTCTAACTCTTTATCCCTCTCCATTCCTCTCTGTAAAAAATCAATAAAATATATTAAAAAATAAAGAAGTACAAATCAATAGTTATTAAGTAGTCATAGGGAAGTAAAGTATAGCATAAGGAATATAGTCAATAATACTGTGATAACTAGGTATGGTGTTAGGTGGGTACTACACTTACCAGGGGGTTCACTTTGTAAGTTATATAAATGTCTAATAAGTATGCTGTATATTTGAAATTAGTATAATATTGAATGTCAACTGTAATTGAAAAATTTTAAAAAAACAACCAATGTTTGGGACAATAAACACTCATAAAGCTATATGTACCTCTATGTTTACTGCAGCATTATTTACAACCAGGGGCCCGGTACACAAAAATTCGTACACTGGGGGGGAGGGTCCCTCAGCCCAGCCTGCCCCCTCTCACAGTCCGGGAGCCCTCAGGGGATGTCCTACTGATGGCTTAGGCTCGCTCCCCTCTGCAGGAGGCAACCTGGCTGATCAGGGGAAGGCACTGTCCCCATCACCCAACTGCTGCTGCCACTGCCAGCCGCAGCGGCTGCCTGAGCCCTAGGCCTCACAGCCACCAGGGCTCACGGCAGCTCCTTTCCCTGATCAGCCAGGTTGCCTCCTGCAGCGGGGAGCAGGCCTAAGCTGCCTGAGTCCACGGCTGCCATGAGCCCAGGCCTCACAGTCCCTGTGGCTTTGTCTGGATGGACGTCCGGAAGACGTCCGCCCTAATTAGCATATTACCCTTTTATTAGTATAGATAGCCAAGACATGGAAACAGCCTTAATGTCCTTTGAAAAATAATTAATATAAGACACATACACTCAGTGGCCAGATTATTATGATCTCTGAACACATAATAATCTGGCCACTCAGTGTATATTCTATATAATAAAAGGCTAATATGCAAATTGTCTCCTCAACCAGGAGTTCAACCAGCAGACAGACCGGCCTACTGCCCATGTCCCCTCCCCCTGGCTAGGCTGGTCAGATCCCACCCATTCATAAATTCATGCACCAAGCCTCTAATAGACACACACACACACACACACACACACACACACACACACTGAGTAGCCATATTATTATGCATTCAGAGATCATAATTATCTGGCTACTCAGTGTACATACCATGGACTAACTACTACTCAGTCATTAAAAAAGTGTTTCCATTTGCAACAACATGAGTGGATCTTGGCCCTGGCTGAGTAGCTCAGTTAGCTAGATTGTCATCCTGATACACCAACATCGCAGGTTTGATCCCTGGTCAGAGCCTCTCTCTCTCAAATCAATAAAATAAAATAATTTTTTAAAGACATACACACATAGATGAATCTTGAGAGTTTTATGCTAAGTAAAATAATTCAGATACAAACTACATGATTCCACTCCATGTGGAATATAAAAATAAAAAGGAAACATGCAAAGAAAAAAGCAAACTCACAGACCCGGACAACAGAACGGTGGTTACCAGAGGGGCAGGGAGTTGGAGTGAGGACACGGGTAAAGGAGGTGAAATACGTGGTAACTTCCGGAGGCGAACACACAACACTGTTTACAGATGTCATACTATCAAGTTGTACACCTGAAATTTACATACTGTCATTAACCAATGTTACCCCAATAAATTTAACTTGAAATGTAAGCTTTAAATACCAAGATATTAAAGTTTTTGTCTTAATTATTTCATGTTACTTTATTTAAAAGCACAAAAGCAGGATCAGCACAGAACTGCTGATGTGTCCTAGGCTGGTGGAGACAAGGAAATCGTCCATTCTATAGTTCTATCAACACACATTGAGCCCCAACTCTCTATGCAAGACACTGTACTAGGTGCTTTGGGGAGATACCGAGACCAGGATTGGTGTTCTGTGCTACAACTGCTTTAGAATCCTGACGGATGTGAAGATGTGAAAGGGAGGCTTTCTTTTCTCAGAAGGAAGCATGGAGAGCATGTGGAGAAAGGCAGAGATCAGCAAAAGCTCTGTGGAGGAGGTCACATGGCACGGTGCCTAAAGCATCAGGACTTGGAGGAAGAAGAATGTGGGTGTTCATTATTCACTAATGTTCTGAAGGGAAAACCAGAAATCTAGCCCAGTGGTTAAACCATGAGATGCAGCCCGAGCTGGCTTGACTCAGTGGACAGAGTGTCGGCCTGCAGACTAAAGGGTCCCGGTTTTAATTCCGGTCAAGGGCACATGCCCAGGTTGTAGGCTTGATCCAAGTAGGGGTGTGCAAGAGGCAGCTGATCAATGATTCTCTCTTATCATTGATGTTTCTTCTTTTTTTAATATATTTTATTGATTTTTCACAGAGAGGAAGGTAGGGGAAAGATAGTTAGAAACATCGATGAAACATCGATCAGCCGCTTCCTGCACGCCCCCTACTGGGGATGTGCCCACAACCAATGTACGTACCCTTTACCAGAATCGAACCTGGGACCTTTCAGTCCGCAGGCCAACACTCTATCCACTGAGCCAAACCAGTTTCGGCATCATTGATGTTTCTCTCTCTCCCTCTCCCTTCCTCTCTGAAACCAATAAAAATATATTTAAAACAAAAACACAAAAAAAACACCATGAGATGTAGAGTCAGTGATTTGGGTTCCAGCTCTGCTACTATCTATTCTGTGATCCCAGGGTAAGTTACTCAAATGCTCCTAAGCCTCACTTTCTCCATGTGAAAGGAAATAATAATTTCAATGTTATAGGATGCCTAACAGAAGTATATAAGAGAATGTTGCAAAATGCGTTACAGTACAGAGTGCCTGCTCAATGGATTAGTTATGGGGAAAAAAAAACAGAAAGTACCTTCTACACCATAAAAAAAGAAGCCCTCAATGATGAAGCTAGCACAAATGAAGACCATGTCACTACAACCTCTTAATAATAAAGAATTAGAAAAAAATAGCAAGATAAAAATAAAATGGAGGTGGGGCAGAATACAGTGTCTTTCACATAATAGGCGTGTAATGTTTCCATATCTGTTCAATGAATGAATAACCCAAGTAACAGAACCACTGAGTCTTTCAATGCTAACTAGCTACCTTTAACCTGTCAGGGAATGCCAATGCACTTCGGGCATGTAAAACTATACACAAATTGGTGTGCCCTGCTATTTCTGGCAGAATGCCTTAGAAAGTTTTTACTTTACACAGGAGTGCAAAGTCCCAGACATGTCCCTGAGGCTCCTTCAGGCCGTAAGGAACAGGCTACTTGCAGGCAAGGCTGTTTCCTCTACAGCTGCCACGAAAGTCAGGAACCAGGACGCTCCAAGAAACCCACCCTGGGCAGCAGCTCTAGTTCTACTAAAGGAATTCGGCAACTCTCTTTTTCAACTCTGTAACTGATGTCAGAGAGGAAGGCAGAGGGAGATAGAAACGTGGAGGGCGAGAGAGAATTATCCACTGGGGCATGTGTCCTGACCAGGAATTGAACCGTGACCTCCTGGTTGAGAGATCGACACTCAACAACTGACCCACACCCACCGGGCTCCACTTCCCTAGCATCTGATTCTCCTTCTGCTGCTTCTTATCAGGGACCATGCTCCTTCATGGCTTTGCTATCTGCCTCTCTGCATGTTTCTCTCGTGACCTGCTCCACGTCATCAAGTCTCTCCTCCATGAGTCTTCCATTCAGATCTCCTCCCCGAGTGTCCTGTACAGGGTGCCCAGTTAGACATGTCACAAGACACAACACTTCTTCATGTCCACTCCACAGACAGCTTTGCTTAGCCAGGGGCTGACCCATTACATGTAGCTGGGCTACAGCACCCCAAGTTCAATAGTCTGCGCACAGGGACCTACCACAGCTGTTTTGCTTGGAAGGCACCCCCAGCTCCCATAGTTCATGTGGGACCAAGGGTTCACTTCAAAACAGGGAACATTCACTACCATGAGCTGCTCATAACTGTAGTGTAACAGGTACCAGGTTGCTACATTCTAATGGGGTTTTAAAAGATCACAAAATAAAACTGAAAGAACTCAAAACAAAAACTGATTTGGTGCATAACATCTGACTAGAATTTCTAAGAGTCGGAAGGGAACTAAAGGCCCTCTGGTCCAAACTCACTTCTGTGCCGTGGTGATCTAGGTCCCGCAGCCGTCACTGGCACCATCAGCCAGAGAGTCCTGAAGTCCTGACTCCTGGGCAGTGCTCTCCACAATGACAGAGTGCGCGCCAGTACTGACCAGTTACTCATTGCGATAAAGGAAGACCTGACTGAAAGACTATCCCTGCGTCCCATGCAGAACCCTGCGCCATTTGTAAGGCAGGCTGCCTGCCACCTCCCGCTGAACCACACAGTGAAGAGGAACAACGATGGGCATTTGTGGGCAAGGTCCACCCTGTCATAAGCCAGATAAACGTGACGTGAAGCTCTAACTTTGGTGAGGGAAAGAAATAGATCTCTCCCCACACGTTCTTGAAAACTCTAAGAATCTGAGGCACAGAAAGGTCATGTGACACTCGGATTCATTTGTTTTGGACAAATTACTCTTGTGGAAACACTGGCCAAGAGTCTCCTCTGTTTCAGTTACAGAAGCCAAGTTTAGCTTCTCTGCAGGCTTTTCCTTGACCCACTAATTCGCATGTAATGTAAATAAAAGCTGTAAGACTCTTTATCATCCGTATGTGCTAGTGTCACTCCAATTCTGAAACTAGACACTATTGCACTTTTCCATTAAAAAAAGAGATGCTGGCTATTTCACAAAACGTTCCATGCACTCTGCGGTCTGAAAGGCAAACCCTGGCTTTCTTTTGTGGCAAGCTGATGAATGTATTTTAAAAGTAAATACCCTGCCCTAGCTGGTTTGGCTCAGTGGATAGAGCACCAGCCTGCTGACTGAAGGGTCCTTGGTTCGATTCCAGTCAAGGATATTTAAATTAATTAATTAACTAGTTAATTAATTAATTCCCAACAACAAGAAGGTGGTGGAGGGGGTGGGAGTTACATTGCCCTCCATCCAGGACCACATCAGAGTCATGGCTCAAGTACTGAAAAACCCACCTCAAAACTATGAAGACTCGCTGAGCAGAAGCCTCATAACTGAGGTGTGCAGAGGAACCGCATCAGACCGGCAGGAAAAGGTGGGCACACAAAAGGCTGGCCCCACACCCAGGGGCTGTGGTTGAGAATCCAGAGGAAGTCCCTATGGAGGAGCCAGGGCCTCAGCCCCGTGCCAGGATCCTCAGCCAGAGCACTAAAGCCAGAAAAACAGCCCACACAATATCTGGGTACAGAAATCAGCAGGGGTTCCAATGGCCCTGGCGAGAAGGGCACCGCTCTCTGAGGGGCCATGGCACTCACCTGGGGCTCTGCAGGGGGATGGCAGCTGGAGTTGGCCAGACTGAGGAAGACGGAGTGGAGTGGCTGCGGGTAGAGGTTGAGTGACACAGCGAGTGTCCCTGTGCTAGGTGCCACCCAGGGGCGCCACCTTGGCTGAGTGGGGCATTTCCCTCCATTCATCCGCCTGGGGAGTGGCAAGCAGCCCCTCCCTGCCACGCCTGGAAGCCCCGCCCCGCCAGAACTGCACCTGGTGGTGTGGTCTGTCTCTGCCTCCAGCCTGGACCCCTGGTGCAGACTTCATTGAGGAGCTCCTGAGGAAGCTTGGGCAAACGGGAGGGGTGCCAGCGGCACAGGAGGGAGAGAGAGAGTTGTGTGGCTATTGGGCAAACCATTTCCCCTTCACACGCCTGATCAGTGGCACTGTCACTGTGTGGAGCCTTCTCTCTTCATGGTCAAGGCCCGGTCTGCTTTAGCCGGTGAAATCTGCAGGTCCCACCCGCCTCAAAGGTCCACAGGTCCCAGGTGGGCGGCAGCTAGCACTGGAGAACCCTGAACTTCTGCGGAGCAGCCTCAGACCCAGCACTGGCGCTGAGTTTGACTCTGTCAACCTGGTGAACCTCACTTCCCACTACCTCGTGACTCACCGAGAGCCAACTCAAACACAAGAGGCTCTTCCTGTGACTGAGCCGAGCAGGCAGCCAGCAGCGAAGACAGGTTTGGGGGGATTTGGAGCCTATTGCTGACCTGTCCCTGGCCTCAGTGCTGGTGGAAGCCAGTGTTGGTACTCGGCTTGGACCCTTCATGCCCCTCGGCAGAAGCAGCCACAAACTGCACATCTCTGGGTAGATCCAGACAAGTAGCCCAGTGACAGGCACCTGACACTGACCGGCACCTGAGTCCCTCCAAGAGGCTCCAGAGCTAACCAGCTGGTGGCAGGCCTTGAACCACACCCGAGCACCATCCAATTAGCTCCGCAAGCAGCACAACCACAGGGAGGTCTCGGCAGACACCAGGTCCTCGTGGGGAACATTCTGCTTAACGGGGTCAGCCCTTGCACAGCAGCTCATACACTGTGATTGCAGTCAATCCTCAGTCAGTTGCCCTGAAGGTCAATTCTACACACACATGACGCAACAGCAATCAAGACTCAACAACAGGAGGGGTCACAGAACCCACACAGGAGACATTCCTGAAGCACCTAAAGCAAGTAATTAGGGAGACCATGCCATTGAGCCCAAAAGCCACCTTACCAAGATCTCCATAATATACAGAAACAAATACAGAAAGGCAGCCAAAATGGGAAATAAGAATAAACATGCCCCAAATAAAAGAACAGGAGAAATCCCAAGGGGAAAAAATGAAAAGGAGACAGACAATATGTCAAACACAAAGTTCAAAACTTAGTGGAAGAATGGATGTATTCAGTGAGAACTTAAACACAGAGATAGTAAGCATAAAAAAGGGCACAGAAAACATAAAAAAGAAATAGTCAGAGGCAATACAGAAGGACCAGACAGCGGATTAGGTGAAACAGGATCAAATCAGTGATCTGGAAAATAAGGTAGCAGAAAGCCATCCAATCAGAGCAAGGGAGGAATATTTTTGTTTTAATAAACAAAAATGTGGATAGTTTAAGGGACCTTTGAGATAACATAAGCATAACAACATCCATATCATAGAAGCACCAGAAGAAGAAACTGTAAAGAAATGGGGGAGGGGATATATATATGTGTATATATATATATATATTAATATATTTTTATTGATTTTTTACAGAGAGGAAGGGAGAGGAATAGAGAGTTAGAAACATCGATGAGAGAGAGACATCAATCAACCGCCTCCTGCACACCCCCTACTGGGGATGTGCCTGCAACCAGGATACATGCCCTTGACTGGAATCAAACCTGGTACCTTTCCGTCTTCAGGCTGACGCTCTATCCAAACGGGTTTCGGCGGGAAAAATATTTTATTCAAAGGGAAACAACAACAAAAAGCTGGGGTAGCAATATTTATATCAGACAAAATAGACTTTAAAACCAGGGGTAAGAGACAAAGAATGGCATGACGTAGCGATAAAGGGAGCAATCCAACAAGAGAATATAATCCTTGTAAATATTTATGCACCCAACATAGGAGTACCTAATATATAAAGCAAATATTGATGGATTTAAAGGGAGAGAAAGACACAGTAGGAAACTTTAACGCTCTATTAACATCAATGGACAGATTCAGACAGAAAACCAGCAAGGCAACAGTGGGCTTGAATGACACATTAGACCAGATGGCTTAATTGATACTTTCTCAGCATTTTACCCCAGAGCAGCAGGATATACATTCTTTTCAAGGGCAGCCTTTGCTGGTTTGCACATGTACATTTCCAGGATAGACCACATGTTAGGACACAAAATAAGTCAAAATAAATAGAAGAAGACTGAAATCATATCAAGCTTCTTTTCGGACCATAATGATATGGAACTAGAGATCAATTACAAGAAGAAAACTGAAAAACACACCAACACATGGAGGCTAAATAACATGTTACTAAACAATGAATGGTTTATCAATGAGATCAAGGAAGAAATCAAGATACCCTGAGACAAATAAAAATGAATAAATACAACAACCCAAAATCTGTATGACACAGCGACAGTCCTAATAGGGAAATTCATAGCAATACAGGCCTACCTCAAGTAACAAGAAAAATCTCCTATAAACAATCTAACCCTACACCTATAGGAACTAGAAAAAGAAGAAAACACAAAGCTCAATGTGAGTAGAAGGAAATAATTAGGATCAAAGGGGAAATAAACAAAATAGAACCTTAAAAAAAAACAGAGCTGATTCTTTGAAAAGTAAAACAAGATTAATAAAACTTTACCCAGACTCATTAAGAAAAAGAGAGGACCCAAATAAAACTAGAATGAAAGAGGAAAAGTAACAACTGACACCAGAGAAATACAAAGAATTATAAGAAAATACTAATTGCCAACAAACTGATTAATCTGGAAAAACTGGATAAATTTCTAGAAATATACAATCTTCCAAGACTGAATCAAGAAGAAAGTGGAAATCTGAACACATTGATTATAACCCATGACATTGAAGCAGTAGTTAAAAAAAAAGAAAAAAAGAAAAAACTCCCAACAAACAAAAGTCCTGGATTGGAGGTCTTGATAGGTAAATTTTAACATTCAAAGAAGACTTAACACCTATCCTTCTCAAACTACTCCAAAAAACTCAAGAGGAGGGGAGACTCCCAAGCTCATTTTATGAGACCAGCGTAATCCTGATTCCAAAACCAGATAAAGACATCACAAAGAAAGAAAATTATCGGTCAGTATCCCTGATGAACATAGGTGCAACAATCCTCAACAAAATATCAGCAAACAGTCCTAGCTGGTTTGGCTCAGTGAATAGAGCATAGGTCTGTGGACTAAAGGGTCCTAGGTTTTGATTCCAGTAAAAGGCACATGCCCAGGTTTCGGGTTCAATCCATGCAGGAGGCAGCTGATCAATGATTCTTTCTCATCACTGATGTTCCTATCTCCCTCTCCTTTCCTCTCTGAAATCAATAAAATTATATTTTTAAAAACATAAGCAAACAGAATTCAGCAATCTATACTAATAAAAGGGTAATATGCTAATTAGACTGGAGACCTTCCAGACAAAGCCATGGTGGCAGGGCCAAGGCAGAGGCAGTTAGGGGCAATCAGGCCAGGAGGGGAGGGCAGTTGCAGGTGATTAGGCTGGCAACAGGCGCAGTTGGGGGCAAGCAAGCCAACAGGGTGTACCAGTTGAGAGTGAGCAGGCCAGTGATGGGGGTCAGTTATGGGCAAGGAGGCCGGCAAGGGGGGACAGTTGGGGGCAAACAGGCCGGCAATGGGGGGCAGTTGGGGTGAGCAGGTCAGCAGGCAGAGTGGTTAGGGGTGATCAGGAAGGCAGGCAGTTGAGCACTTAGGAGCCAGTCCTGGAATGTGAGAGGGATGTCCGACCCCTGTGGGATTGGGCCTAAAAGGGCAGTCAGACATCCCCTGAGAGGCCCCAGATTGGAAAGGGTGCAGGCCAGGCTGAGGGAGTCTCCTCCCCCACCCCTCTGCCCCCCACTCCCATGCACAAATTTCAAACATTGTGCTACTAGTACATTATAAAGTTCATATACCATGGACAAATGGGATTTATTTTGGGGATTCAAGGATGGTTAAATATCCACAAATCAATTAATGTGATATACCACACAAACAAAATGAAAGATAAAAATTATATGATCATATCAATAGATGCAGGAAAAGCATTTGACAATCCAGCACCCATGTAGGATAAAAACTCTCAGCAAAGTGGGAATAGAGGGGACATACCTCAACATAATAAAGGCCATATATGACAAACCCACAGCTGATATCATATTCAAAGGGAGAAAACTAAAAGCGTTTCCCTTGAGATCAGGAACAAGACAGGATGTCCACTTCCACCACTCCTATTCAACACAGCACTGGAAGTCCTAACCACAGCAATCAGACAAGAAGAAATAATAGGTATACAAATTAGAAAGAGGTAAAACTGTCATCATTTGTAGATGACATGATACTATATAGAGAGAACCCTAAATATTCCAACAAAAACAACTAGAACTTATTAAAAAAAAAAAAAAAAAAGACCTGAATTGAACTGGAGAGAAAATAAAAAAAGATGGGGAAATGTATAGCTAGCTATGGACATTACTTTGAATAAAGCACTTTTGATGTTTCTCCTGAAATTATCCTGTTTCCTTTTATTACAAAATCCACATTAACTGGTACATTTGGTATTTTATGTATGTTTATTATATGTATGTATGTATATGTATATATGCCTATTATAAATGTATATTTTGATGGTGAATACTATGATAAGAAAATGTCCAGCAACTATTAGATTACGCCACTGTGTACCTTATACCTTAAGCTTTCACGAATTTTTAGACCATAACCATTTTAGTTGAGTGCTACATGTTTCAGTAAAAGCCAAGGCAGCAGGCTAGAGAATCCTAAATTATATAAATAGTCTTTCTGACATATGTAAATGCCACCATTATAAAACAGATGTTTTCATCAAAATCAGTCTTAATGGAATGATTTCTTACCTTGATTTTCAAAGACAGTAATGAAAAAGACTAATATTTTTCTTCAAGTCAAAAAAACAAACTAGAATAAATGAATTCAGTAAAATAGCATGATACTAAATAAATACTCAGAAATGGGTTGCATTTTATGCACCAATAATAACTAACAGAAACAAAGAAAACAATCATCACATTTACATTAAATACCTAGGAATAAATTTAATCAAGGAGGTAAAAGAGCTATACTCAGAAAATTTTTAAGAAAAAAATCAAAGGAGATAATAATACATAGAAGCTGATAACAAGCTCGTGGATATGAAGAATTAACATAATTAAAATGTCCATACTACCCAAAGCAATTTATAGATTCAACGCAATTCCTATCGAAATACCGGTGGCATTTTTCACAGAAATAAAACAAATAATCGAAAAATGTGTGTGGAAACACAAAAGACTCAGAATAGTAATTTGAAAAAAACAAAAACAATGAAGTAGGAAGCATCACACTACCTGATAGCAAACTACACTACAAGGCTATAATAATTGAAAACAGATACACAGATCAAAGGAATAGAATAGAGAGCCCAGTGATAAAACCCTATATAGTTAATTAGTCTTTGACAAAGGAAGCGAGAACATACTGGGGTAAAGACAGTCTATTCAACAAATATTATTGGGAAAATTGGACAAATACATGCAAAAAAATGAAACTACACCATCTTTTTACATCAGATACAAGAATAAACTCAAAATGGATTAAATACTTAAATGTAAGGTCTAAAACCATAAAACTCCTAACAGAAAATTTAGACAGTAAAATCTCAGATATTACTCTTAGCAATATTTTTTTTTATATATCTTGGGCAAGGAAAGCAAAGGAAATAATAAACAAATGAGACTATGTCACACTAAAAAGTTTTTGCATGGAAAGGGAAACCAATAAAATGAAAAGACAACCTACTGACTGGGAGAACATATTTGCCATTATTATATCCAATAAGGGTTTAATAGCCAAAATTAATAAAAAACTCAGACAACACCACCAAAAAAAAACAAACAACCCAATTAAAAAGTGGGTAGAGGACCTAAAAATACACTTCTCCAAAGAGGACATACAGATCACCAATAGATATCTGAAAAGATGCTCAACATCACTAATCATCTGAGAAATGGAGATTAAAACCACAATAAGATACCACTAACACCTGTCAGAAAAGCTATCATTAATACGTCAACAAACAAGTGTTGGGGAGGTTCATGAGAAAAGGGAACCCCAGTGCACTGCTGAGGGGAATGCAGATGGTGCAACCACTGTGGAAACCAGTGGGAAGGTTCCTCAAAAAAATTCAAAATGGAGCCTTATGACCCAGTGTTTCCATCTCTGAGTATACTATATCTGAAGACACCGAAAACACTCATTCAAAAGCATATATGCACCTCTCTGTTCATTGCAGCATTATTTACATAGCCAAGAATGGGAAGCAACCCAAGTGCCCATCAGTAGACAAATGGATAAAAAAGCAGTGGTACTAGGAAATACAGTAAACCCTTGATTTAATGGACTTTGGATTTCAAGGACAAAATTTCCGGTCCGTATGTCATTTGTGAAAATTAGCACCCTGTTAATTTTAAAATGCTCTTAACCAAGACTTGTTTATAATTAACAGTGTATCTTTTTGTTATTCATTGTTATTCTTAACAAATTTTAGCGAATGGCCATATGTTGGAAAATGTAGTAATTTCGCTGACGTAAATAAATATTACATATCTACGACTATACATATTAAATCCAAGTGTCACCACTTATAAACAATGCTCAGCACGTGATCACGCTGCATCTCGCACAGTAACTAGTTCTGTTGCTGCATGGCGTGACAACCTGCAGCAGTTTTAATACAAGCCCGGTTACTCCCAGGTGCACTAAGCCACGCCCCAGTTGTCTGCATTTCTTTATTCTTGGTGACTGGTGAATGCACGTGTTTACCAGATCTATTCAGTATAAGTTTAAAATTACAATAATACATATAGAAAACTTTTCTGTGAAATTAAACTTTTCATACATACTTACATTTAATTACACAAACATGTCTACATAATTAGTCAATTGTTTAACATATGCACAGGGAAACCTACTTTATTATATAATAACGAACTTTAGGCTTCAATGGACACTCCCTCACCTGAATTAGTCCTTTATATCAAGGTTTTATTGTATTACTTGGCCATAAAAAAAAGAATGAACTTTTACCATCTGCAACAACATGAATGGACCTAGATGGTATTATGCTAAGTGAAATAAGCCAGAGAAAGACAAATAGCATAAGAGGAACCTAATGAACAAAATAAACTAACAAACAAAACTGAAACACGTATATATACAGAGAACAAACTGACAGAGGCCAGAGGGGATGGGTGTTGGAGGGCCAGGGTGTAATAAGGTGATGGGATTAAGAAGTGCTAATTGCTAGTTACAAAATAGACATGGGGGTGTAAAGTACAGCATAGGGAATATAGTTAACAATACTGTAATAACTATGGTGTGAGGTGGGCACTTGAGTTATCAACGGAATACTTTGTAACCTATATGAATCTCTCTCTGTGAATACCTAAAACTAACACAAAATAGTTTTGAATGCAAAATGTTAATAGAAAAATATTTTTTAAATTAATTTCTTTTATATGAATATAAACTTGAGGTAGTAGCAAGATAAAAATAATGCACAAGATTTTCTTTAAAAAGGATAACTTTTGAATTTTGTAAAATCTACAACACAACTGCTTCAAAAACCCACACTTCCCAGAGAGTAAATCCGGCCACTAAGGGATGAGCAATTAACTTTCTGGCAACAAGCTGGGTTTTCTGTTCAGAGGAAGGAGAAGTGGTTGGCTACCATACCCCGAGGCAACCCTACCTTGCAGAAAGCACTGGGCAAAGGTGCATTGTGAGTGCCAAGAATGAATTTTTGTCTTTTCTTCTATTTAGTGATTCTTTTTTGCTTTGGTGTTTTGAGATATATTTACATACCATAACATTACCTTTTAAAGTGAATGTATTTCATAGTTTTTAGTATATTCACCAGGTGTGCAACCATCTCCATTATCTAATTACAGAACATTTTCATAGCCCAAAAGAAACCCCATGCCCTTTAGTAGTCCTTCCTCCTCCTTTCAGTCCCTGCTAACCAATGATCTACTTTCTGTCTATGGAATTGTCTATTCTGGACAATTCACATAAATAGTATCATTTGATATGTGGCCTTTGGGTCTGACTGCTTCCATTTAATGTTTTTAAGATTCATCCATGTCACAGCATAATCAGTCCTTCATTCCTTTTTATTGCCAAGTAACATCCCACTACATTAACATACTATTTGTTCACTCATCAGTTGGTGGAAACCTGGGTTGTTATCATCTTTGGCTATTATGATTAATGCTGCTATGAGCATCCTTGTACAAGTTTTTGTGTGGATGCGAGTTTTCATTTCTCTTGGATATATACCTAGGACTGGAATGGCTGGGTCACAGAATAACTCCGTGTTTAACCTTTTGAGGAACTGCGAGGCTGTTTTCCACAGCAGCTGCACCATTTTACATTCCCACCAGCAATGTACAGGGATTCTAATTTCCTGAAATCCTCACCAAAATTTGAACAGTTCATCTTATTGATTGTAGCCATCTTAGTAGGTTGAAGTGGTATCTCCTTGTGGTTTAAATTTGCATTTCCCTGATGATAAAGGGTTTTGAGCATCTTTTCATGTGCTTACTATCCATCATTTGTACATTTATCTATAGAAAAAAACTTCATCTTTCAGTCTGCCTTCCCTCCTCTTCTTCCTGCTGCCTGCATCTGTCCTCTCCTAATTGGAGGCCAGAGGGCAGTGCAGGGTACAGTAGGCTGAAGAATGGCCCACCTAAGGTGGAACCTGTAAATGTGTCCAATTATACACCAAAGGGAAATTAAGGCAGAAAGATGAGATTAAAGTACCTTAAAACAGAGATATTATCTTGGAATATCTGGGTACACCCAATGTATTCGCAAGGGCTCTTTAAATGTGGCAGAGGGAGGCAGAAGTCAGTGCAGAATGATAACATGTGAGAAAGACTCCGCCCGCCACTGCTGGTTTGAAGATGAAAGAAGGGCCACAAGCAGAGGAATGCGGGCAGCCTCTAGCGCTGGAAAGTCCACTGGAACAGATATCCCCCCGGAGCCTCCAGGAAGGGACGCAGGCCTGCCAACACCTTCGCTGTGGCCCAGGGAGACCCATTTGGGACTGCTGACCTCCAGAACTACAAGGCATTTGTGTTGTTGTAAACCACTAGGTTTGTGGTGATTTGTTATAGAAACACAAGCACCAACATTCAAGGCTTTTAAACTGTTCTCCCCAGGCAGAGTGGGGGCAGTCATGCTACACCTACCTTTTACATATTGGGCTCCAGTAAAAGGATGCTTTAAACATTTATTTTTTAAACCACTGGTGCAGCAGAAAGAGTCTGAGGTCAGAAGGCACTTGGCCCAGTCTGCTTGGTTACCAGCCACGTGGTCTTCCCACACTATTTGACCTTGGGACAACGGCCCTGACAGTGCCTGGCCCAGAGGTCGCCATCAGTAAACATCAGCTGCCCTTCCCGCCTCCTTCCTTCTCCAAAGTCTTCTCTACGGGCTAGACGCAACCACAGAATTCCCTGTCCCGTTCCCCTCCCCTGCCGATGCCGGAATGAAGAGGAGCAGACCCCCACCTCGCCCTGTCCACCCAAGAAGCTACAGTCTGACTGAGCCTTCTTTCATCTATTCCACCACCCTGTATTGCATGGCCAGGGCTAAAGAAGTGAGCAAAACAGACTGGCCTCCACCATCAGGAGCTTACATTCCAGTAAAACAGACAGATATTACATTCTGCTAAAGCAAACAAATACACCATGCTATCAGCGACAGCTACAAGGGAGAGGTGCACAGGCGATACAGTGACAGTGTGGGAGGCTGGGGAGTGACCTAGTTGGGAGTATCAGAAGGTTTTGTAGGAAAAAAAGGAGCTGAAGAATGATTAGGCATCCACTAGGGCAGTGGTTGGCAAACTCAGTCAACAGAGCCAAATATCAACAATTTAACCGATGAAATTTCTTTTGAAAGCCAAATTTTTTAAACTTAAACTTCTTCTAATGCCACTTCTTCAAAACAGATTCGCCCAGGCCATGGTATTTAGTGGAAGAGCCACACTCAAGGGACCAAAGAGCCCCATGTGGCTCTCGAGCCGCAGTTTGCCAAATATGACACTAGGTAAAGGAGGGAAGAAAACTCCAGGAAGAGGAATTCCCTCCGATTGGTGGGAGGGAATGAGTGAAAGATAAAAGAAGGCAGGCACAGCTAAGAGGCAGAGAAAATGGTGAGGAAGGGAAGGAAGGAAAAAAGAATGACTCCCGGGTTCAACTGGGTGTGTGTGAGGGGGTGCCTTCCCTCTTCTCTAAAAAAATCTCGGAAACAGGAAACACTGGAAGAGGGTCAAGTGAGGAGATTCTGAGGGGCGATTCTGAATGTGCGGAGTTTAGGCTACCTCTGCAACAGCTAAGCAGAGCTACCACCTGGGCATTTGGATATACGTACAGGATAAAGTCCGGAGTTTATCGGTCAGCTCTGGGCTAGAGATGTGAGCAAGCAGTGGCTGAGGCAGGGCGGGAAGAAGTGGTCCACGGTGTCAGAGTTTCCTGCGAGGCTCCGAAAGAGGCCACCTGACTGACAGGCCCTGCTCGCCAGCTGGCTAACTATCCTGGAGCGGTCTGATATCCGAGAGGTGCCTATTACATATCCTTCCAGAGGGCTCTGGGAAGTGACCCAGATATTGGGGGCTCAGCTACTACCTGCTTCTGAGGGGAAAATTTACAGAAGAGCTGACACCCAAAGTCCTTGCCATTGTATCCAAAGACTTGGCCTCAGGAACTGGCTCACCCGGGAGTACAGGAGAGAGTAGACCCGGGCCTACGCAAGCCTCTGTCCCAGGGCTGGTTAAATGGGTAGAGCGTTACAGCTAGGGACCACCTGAGATCTGAGACCAAGGCCCAAACAGGGGTTCCTCCTCTGCCACGGTGCCCACAGGCGAGGTGCTTGGCCCGGGGCTCCTGCAGCAGCAGCACCCACCGTTTTCCCACCTTCCACCCCGGCACTGAGCCCACTTACCTGGTAAGATTCCTGAACTCTGGACTCGGACTGCCTCCTTTTCCTGCTCGTCTGCCCGCTCTGAGTTCTCAACCACCTGATCCAACTCCTCACTCAGCTAAAGGAAGACAAAGAGGGCAAACGGGTCAGCCACATCAGCCTTGCTTTTCCAGACTAGACTAAGAAAGCAGAAGCTGCTTCTCAATCATCACCAAAAGAAAAAAAAAGTCACATAGTGTAGGGTGTCCTACCAATTCTGAAGCTCAGAAAACTCAAGTAACTTCCTGAATATTTATTTCCTAAAGGTGCCCTAACAAGCACCACAAACTGTGTGGCTTAAAACAGCAGACATGGGTTCCCTCCGAGTTCCAGCAGGGTTGTTCCTTCTGAGGGCTGTGAGGGGCTTTCCCTGCCTTTCTCTCAGCCTCTGATAATGGCCAGCACCCTCAGTGTTCCTTCTGCGGGCTGCACCCATCTCCAATCTGTGTCCCCATTGTCACATGGAGTCTCTGCTTCTCCCATGGTCATCTCTGTGTAAGGACACCCCCTTCATACTGGATGCTGGCCCACCCTACTCCAATATGACCTCATCTTAACTAATTACTTCTATAATGACTCTATTTCCAATAGGGCCACATTCGAAGGCACTAGGGGTTAGGACTTCAACACATTTGGCAGGGGAGGGGGAAGGGGGACACAATTCAACACATCACTTCCCATGGCCATAGATGTAAGAGTCAAATCTAAGTTGGCCTAGTTCCAAAGCCCATGATCTTAACTACTTCCCAAAGGAGGGGGAAATGCAGCTTGGAGCCTGCTGAGCAAGAAGAGGGCAACAGGGAAGGGGTGTCAGATCTCTCCAGGACTGGCAACCTTCACTGATGCAGGCAGCACAGGGCAGAACAAAGTGGGAAGGGCCAGTCCGTTTCAGGGCAGATACTCATTAGCAGCCAATAAGGAGGCAACCTCAACCTCACTCCATCAGTGTTCTCACCTGTCAAATGGGGGAAATGCCCTGAGATGGGCAGAAAGGACACAAAGATAACCAACAAGTATCTGTAGCAGAGGAGGAGGGGGGCGGAGGGGTTGGAGAGCTCAAGGGCAGAGATAGAGGAGGAGCTATCACTGCACCGGGATGCAAGGAGGAGGGGAGAGCTATCCCTAATATTTTCTTACATCCACATTGTAAATGTCTAGGGTCTCAAGATACTTTTATTAAAAATTTATCTCCAGCCTGGTCGGTGGGGCTTAATGGTTGAGCATCAACCCACGCACCAAGAGGTTCAACTGGGTTGTGAGCTCAATTCCCCGTAGGGAGTGTGCAGAAGATGTTTCTCTCTCATCAATTTTTCTATCCCTGCCCCTTCCTCTCTAAAAAAATTAATAAAAACGTATTTTAAAAGTTCCTCTCCAAGGACTTGACTTAAAAGCTCTCTGCATCTATTATTCTTGCAGGTCCCTCTCCATGCCTCCACTCCTGCCCCTTAGGTAAAACTTGCAGTTTTAAAGCCCTCCAGTCCCAAAAGATAAGAAAAGGTGGAGAGGGCTGGGAGACCAAAGAAGTCACCATGAGACTCAGACTGCTAATGGGAGCACAGATCTGGAAGCCCCAGGAGCCTTCACTGGCCAAAGGGAAGAGAGGACGTCAGTCCCAGGAAAGCCCAAATTCTCTACTGCAAGCACCGGTGCGGCCTACGCCAGCTGGCAACCCTCTCCTCACCCAATTCCCCTCCTGATTGCCTGCAGCTGTGGGGAGCCCACCTCGTGGCCTGCCCCGGACGAATTCTCAGCACGCCCCATCCCCTAAAGCCAAAATCTCCACGCAGCCAAGAAACCTAACTCAAAGCTTGGTCCACTCTCAGTATAGTCCAGGAAAGCAAGGTGCAGGCCACTTTTGAAGACAAGAGATGGGAATTGCAGAACAGGCCACGCAAGAAAGGGGAGGCGTCCTTGCAGTGCCTTGCACCGTGCAGGTGCCCCCAAATACCAACTGATTCCACCTTTGGCCTTGCCCTGCAAGCAAGATAACTGCCTAAATTTTAATCATTTCAGGAGCCCTGCTAGGGGAGGAGATACTGCAGGCTGCCTGTGGATGGTGAGGGACTTCCTGTAAAGAGGGACGCCAAAGTTCCCTACAAGCAGGAGCCACACGTATGCTGTTAACAAGAACTATTATTCCATTCACCTGTCAGGCTCCGAGCAAAGCACTTCCCACAAACCAACTCATCGTTAATCCTCAAAACCCTAGGGCCTACCATTACCTTCATTTTGCAGATAAAGAAACTGAGGCTGAGAGAAGTTAAAAGTCTTAATAAAAGTTACACAAACAGCAAGAGTTAGAGCTTGATAGGACACAGACTTTTTGACTTCAAAGTCCTAGTATTTATCCACTATTGTCTCCTGCCTATAAACCTGAAAACTTTCAGAGTCAGGGAAAGACACAACTCATTTCCCAGGATTCCCCCACTGTCCAGGACATGAAATCTAGGGGCCAGAGAATCCACATCACTGGTTAAAACCCCATCAGGCTCCGTTTGGATAAAAGAAAGAGGTGGGATAAAGATGATGACAGGAGAAATATCAAAAGTTGCCCCAAAGTCACATTCTAGCCCAGCTCCTACACTGAAACATGGCCAGCCAGTCTCAGGCAAATCTCATCTGACTGCAACTCAACTTCCTCTTCTACTACAGGGCTAAGCCACCTGTCCTGTGTACTTCACACTGTCACTGGCAAATGGAGACATACATGTACATCATACTGATCAATACAGCAGCAAGTTCACCTGGAAAGAACAGGCAGCATGCTAGACTAGTATGGGGGGAAGTCAGTCTCCAAAGAGCATGTGGGGTTTGAGACTCTCCCCTTGAATAATTGGGGGATTTTACTAGTAATCAATGGAGCTTGAGGAGGGGTTAAAGAGAAATGGTGTGAGCTTAGGCATAGAGGCCAGAAAGCAGAAGCACATTTTGAAACAGTGAGCTTCCAAGTGCGGCCAGAACCCGGGTGGGTGAGGAGACGGTGAAGGCGGTGGGGGATACGGCTGCTGAGCTGTGCAGAGCTTTTAAAGCTTGCTGAGAAGTTTGGGCTGTTCTGAGTAGACCAAGGGCAGCATCAGGTGTATGGAAAAAGGAACACTCTGCGATCAAGGCAGGGCCTCAAAGCGACCTGCACACGCACGCAGCGTGGGGAGACCAAAGGGGGAGGTGACAACACAGGATCACACTCATGTGGTTAGAGCAGACGCAGGGACAGGAGCGGGACTGGGAATGCGGTACCGCCTGAACTTGGCAAGTGAGGGGGGTGGGAGGCAGGGAAGAAAGATGACCGAAATTTGGGGAGGGGAGAGGGGGGGATAAAGGAGGAAGAGGAGGAGGAGAGCAGTTCACTAGTCGCAGGAGGAATCAGAAGGAAGAGCTGGTTTGAAGCGAAAGCTGGCTCAGGACCGACAAGAAAGAGACAAAGAACTGGAGAGTGATCGTTAAAGTCGTGGGAGGAGGTGAGACCGGAGAGGAGGACAGAGTGGAGCGAGAAGCCTCATGTCGGTGAAAGCATCCTTTCAAAGTCAGGCGGCCACCAAAACCGATGTAATTACCACTATCATTAACAGCTGCGGGGGCCACGAGGCCTGGGGCTGGCGGAGGGCTGGTGCCCACCGCGCGTCCACCCTAGCGGGAAGCAGGGCGCAGGCGCTCCCACTTGTTGCCAACAACAGTGGGGTCTCCGAAGCCAAGCCGGTCCCGCCCGGCCCGCCGCGGCCCGACGAGGCTTTAATCTTTCACCTGCTGGTTTCCAAGCGGCTCCGGGGGGTGAGCTGGGGGGGCGGGGGGGGGTACGGCAGGGGCAGCTCCGGCCGAGCGACGGCAGCATCCGGCCGCTTCCTGACTGCTCTGCCCTCCTCTACATTGGGGGGCCCCTCTGCACGCGGGAGCCCCAAACTCGACGCATTCACGAGCTCCTCTGCAGCCGCCCCGAAGCCCCCTGCACCCCTCCCGCTCAGACTCCCAGACTCCCGGGACCCGGTCCTCCGCTACACAGGAAACTTTGTTTCCGTCCCCTGCCCAACCCAAGGTGTGTACCTCCTGGTACGATGTGGAGAGCTCCTGCCGGATCATGGCACTGACGGGAGCGAAGGCACACCGCAGCCCGCTACGCCCGGGAGCGGGAACCGCAGCCGCAGCGCCGGACCTGCCGGCTCCGCGAGGTGCTACGCGTTCTCAGGGGCGGTGCCGAGACCTGGCGGGGAGGCACTCGGCGCATGCGTCTTGCTTCCGCTGCAGCTGGGGCCGCGAAAGGATTGCTGGGAAATGTAGTTCTGTGCGGAGGACATCCTCAGCACCCAAGCCTCAGCGAAGCCTAGGCTTACCCAGAACCAGGTACAACCCTGTCCTTAGAAGCACGTGCTCTCTTTCTCTCTCACTTCCTCTCTTTGTTGAAGGTAGAGAGACGGAGACTATTAGTGGAAAGTGGAACAAAGGCCCCAGGTCAGATGGGTAGGAAAGCCTAATCTATTAGGAAAGCCTAATCTATAATTGCAAAAGGAAGGTTATAACCATAGTAAGTATCTGGAGAACACATTGTATGTTAAAAGCACTTTTATGCATTTAATACCCTTAATCCTACCAGAACCACCTGTAAGAGGGCCATTTTTTTTTCCTGTTTTACAGATGCGGAAACTGAGATACCTTGTTTCAGAAAAGATGGCAGAGAGGGCAGTGATCAAGTGAAGATTATTTAATCCAGGAAAGGACTATAGAATCCAAGTTCTTTTCATTATTTCTGGGCAGATGCTTGAATTCAAAACCTCTACGACAGTGGTTCTCAACCTTCCTAATGCCACGTCCCTTTAATGCAGTTCCTCATGTTGTGGTGACCCCCAACCATAAAATTATTTTCATTGCATTAAAGGGACGTGGCATTAGGAAGATTGAGAACCACTGCTCTAGGACCTAGAGTCTAGGTTCTTGTCCTGGCTCTGCTCCTTTCCCTCAGGCTTTGTAATGCTCTGAGTGTTCCTCTCTTCACATTAGCAGAATGCAACTGCTAACCCTGTCCTGCTTCACAGGGCTTTCCGAGAGCCAAAATAGATCAGGCAGGGAAAAAAAAACAACCAAAAAAAAACCCAAGGCGCTGTTCACTATGGCAGAAGCCTAGCACCCTGAATTTGGTGGAGAATTGGGCGTTTGCTCTGTGGCAGGGTGACCTGGGACCACCTCTGCCAGAACAGCTGTTCTGTGTGGCTGCCCTGGGCTGCTTAGTGGTGAAGCAGATAAAGGTTGCTTATGCCTTGGTGAATGCTGCTCTGTGTCACTGCTGCACTCAGGCCACTCAGAGCCTCTTCCCTCCTCAGTGGCACCACAGTAGCACCAACCATGTCAGAGCACCCTGGGCCTCCCAGTACATTAGCAATGAAAGGCCTCCATCATCTCTCCTGACTACCCTCCCCCACCCCAGGCTCTCTGCTCCCACATCTATTCAATGTGAAGATGCATAGAGCACCTAACACATTGTAGGCACTCAACAAACATTTGTTACATTTGTGACTGGAACACTGGTTCCAGCCACTACATTTAACACTTCCCTTGCCAAAACAAATAGCAACAAACAACCAATAATTTCCTCACTGTATTAATACAAGGGTGGTTAATAGAGCTGAGAGGAACCAGAGAATTCTAGTCCTGCCCTATTATTCCCCTCTATCTTTGCTGATCTGACCAAACTGGAAAATGGCGGGTTCTCATTTTGAAGGAGTTAGTGACTAGCACAGTATTCAGCATGGCTTGTCAAATGCAATGTGCTGGGCACTGGGATAATGAATGAATGAATGGGTTACTCCAAGGCCTTTGTCCTTGCGGCTCTTCCATGCTGGAGTAGAGAGGTAGACCATGAAACAAATAGAATTTTCTGTCCCTGCTGTCCCAGGTCCCTTCCTTCTACTCCCTCAAGCACACACCAATCAGACTTTCACGCTGTCCATGCCACTGAAATGTGTTTGTCATGGTTATAAATGACCTCTGAGTTGTCAGATCAGATGGCCATTTCCCCACCCACCTTTTTCTTCACCTATCAGCTGTGTTAGACTCAGCTGATGGTCCTCTTCCTTGTACACTTTCCTCCCTTGGCCTACAGAACCCTACCTCATTCGCTGCTCCTCAGTCTCCTTTGCTGGGTTGTCTTCATTGCTTCAACTCTACAGGTGGCAATGCTCAAACTAGATCTTTGATCCCCTTTCTACTCACTTCCTGGGGTCTTGTCTAGCGAAACTGTCTTCTCTATTCTTATGGTTGGAATTGCCATCTATACCCTAAAGCAGTGGTTCTCAACCTTTCTAATGCCGTGACCCTTTAATACTGTTGCTCACGTTGTGGTGATCCCCAACCATAAAATTATTTTCGTTGCTACTTCATAACTGTAATCTTGCTACTGTTATGAACTGTAATGTAAATATCTAATATGCAGGATGTATTTTCATTGTTATAAATTGAACATAATTAAAGCACAGTGATTAATCACAAAAACAATATGTAATTATATATTGTGAAATATTTATTTCTAATTATAAATAAATGAAATTTTTGTCTTGAATCATGGTGTAGCATGGGTAACAGTCTTCATATGACAACAGTAAACTACATTGCTACACTTTGCTACACCGAGGAGCGGTGTGTTGGTTCCTAAGACCATGGGAAATAGGTGTTTTCTGATGGTCTTAGGTGAGCCCTATGAAAGGGTCGTTCAACCCCCAAAGGGGTCGCGACCCACAGGTTGAGAACCACTGCCCTAAAGATTCTTGTTATGGACTGAACGGTGTCTTCCAAAAAGATAAGTTGAAGTCCTAACCCCTGGTACTTCAGCATGTGACCTTATTTGGAAATAGGATTGTTGTGGATGTAATAGGTCAAGGTGAAGTCACTGAGCCCTAACCAGTTTGGCTCAGTGGATAGAACGTCAGCTTTTGGACTGAAAGATCCTAGGTTCGATTCAGGTCAAGAGTAGGTACACAGCTCCAGTAGGGGGTGTGCAGGAGGCGACTGATCGATGTCTCTCTCTCATCGATGTTTCTGACTCTCTGTAAAAAATCAATTAAAATATATTTTTAAAAAAGATGAGGGCACTGCATGTCTTTACAGAAAGATGTAAGATGATGTTGAGAGACACAGAGAATATGTCTTGTGATGACAAAAGCAGATTGCAGTGATGCAGCTGTAAGCCAACGTGGCTTTAATCATTCATCTGTGATTAGGGGTCATGGCCTGGGAGGCCAGGCTCCATTCTGGGCCAAGAAACCATCATCAGAGATTAGGAAGAGGCAAGGAAGCATTCTATCCAGTCTTAGAGGGAGCCTGACCCTGCTAATAGTTTGATCTTGAACTTATAGCCTCCAGAACTGCGAGAGAATAAATTTCTGTTACTTTAAGCAGTCTAGTCTGTGGCATTTTGATATGGAAATCCAGGAAACGAATACAATTCTCAACTGTATACAAATGAATAGCTCCTCCAGCTCTTCCCTGAGCCCAGCCTCACTCGCCCAGGTGCCTGGCACCTTCTCCACTGGACATGCTCCTGGCAGCAGCAGAGGGTGGCTACTGGAAGCGTGGACCCTGCAACCAG
>PVJN01017076.1:0-23921 GCA_004026805.1 Lasiurus borealis
GCTGCTTTTAATATTCTCTCTTTGTCTTTTGCTCTTGGTATTTTAATGATGATGTGTCTTGGTGTGGTCCTCTTTGGATTCCTTTTATGTGGGGTTCTGTGTGCTTCCTGGACTTGTAAGTCTATTTCTTTTACCAGATGTGGGAAGTTTTCAGTCATTATTTCTTTAAATAGGTTTTCAGTATCTTGCTCTCTCTCTTTTTCTGGCACCCCCACAATTCTGATGTTGGTACGCTTGAAGCTGTCCCAGAGTCTCCTTACATTATATTCACATTTTTGGATTCTTTTCTCTTCTTGCTTTTCCAGTCGAGTGTTTTCTGTTTCTTTATATTTCAAATTTTTTACTTGATTCTTGCCTTTCTCTAGTCTGCTGTTAAGACTCTGTATAATATTTTTTATTTCAGTCAGTGTCTCTAGTTGGTCCTTTTTCATCTCCTCTTGGGACTCGCAAAATTTATGCATCATCTCTAGCATCTCTAGTTGGTCCTTTTGCATCTCTTCTTGGGACTTGATAAAGTAATCCATCTTTTCTAGCATATTCTTGCAAAACCTTATAAGCGTGGTTTTGAACTCTATATCCAGTCATTTTTTTTCCCTCCATTGCTTTCGTTTGTGATCCCTTCCCTTGTCTTAGCATTTTCACTATGTTGGGGAAACTTTTTTACTTGCAAAACCACAGAAGCCTCTGTTGAGCTTGGGATGGGTGGAGTCTCAGGGCTTAAGGGACCGCCTTGCCTTCCAGTCGGCCCCGCCCTCCATGGCCCCCGAGTCTCACGTGACTGGGTAATCGCTGGTGATGTCCTTGTGCTCGCTCGCGCCCGCATTGCCTCTAGACCGCTGCCTTTCCAGCTCCCCTGCCCGCCAGGACCACACGAGTCTAGGTCTCCAGTGTTTCACCCGAAACAGGGGCCAGTGGACTCAGAAGTGGCACAGTTGGGAGGGTCTGTCTCCCGCCCAGTCGCGAAAGCCAGCGGCACAATCAGCAATCTGTCCTCCGCGCAGAGCCGTGCACGTACGCGACCAAACCTCCTATCTTTTGCGACTCCCCTAAATTTCCATGCACTTATCCCTTTTCACAGTCCAAACTCCCCCGTATGAATTTCGGCTGGATCTGGGGTTTAGTGTCGTAGGAAAAGGGGTTCAATGCCGTTGGGAGTCTCCGTTTCTCTCCCGCCAGAGAAACCCAGCCAGGTACTCGGGCACCCGCTCTCTCAGCGCATGTGTCTCCATACCTCAGCTTTTTGCAGCTCCTCTGGGTCTCTGTGAGCCCCTCTCTTTCCTTCTAGTTGTAGAATTTCCACAGCCAGCTTTACTGTGGTTCTGGATGATGTCCGTTCTGTCTTTTAGTTGTAGTTTTGAAATTGTTGTGTGATGCAGCAGTGTAGGCGTTTACCTATGCCACCATCTTGGATTCTCCTCTCCAATGATTTTTAGGGAGAGTGGGAAAGAGAGGGGAAGACAGGGCCTGGGCCAGGGAGAAGCATGCAACAAAGTATGTGCCCTTGACCAGAATCGAACCTGGGGTCATTTGGTCAGCAGGTCTATGCTCTATCCATGAAGCCAAACTGGCTAGAGCTAATTATATATTTAAAGCACAGGTTCGGTACTATCCACACTTCCAGGCATCCACTGGAAGTCTTAGAACATATTCCCCATGGATGGATAAGGGGAAACTGTTCTCATATCCTAAGGCTCTGAAACCCAGCTACTTGTCATGAACAGTAAAGAAAGTTCAGTCAAAATCCTTTTGTGGTCTCCCTAAACTCACGAACTCTAATCACTTTTCTGGCACTGGTCTTTTTTTGTGCAGTTCCATTTGTAACAAAGTTGAGAACTCTCAGAAAGCAAGAGTTCAATCAGTAGCCAAAATATAGAGCTTCTGAGACAAGGTCGTAAGATCAGTCGATTGGTGTCATGGACAAATTGGCTTTGTAAAATGAAGCATCTAATTCTATAACTACTATCAGCACTCCTCTCTCATGCCAGCACTCTTCCAAATATGTACCTTTAATTGAAGCAGCAATCTGGTAAGAAAATATGGGTATCTTAACACAGCCCAACACAGCTATGAGAAGGAGCAGTTGCAGCACAGAGCCCACGGTTTACCTCATGAGTGCTTCGCATCAACTTTCCTATGTGTGGGACACAGACTGTATTAATCCTGTACTTCTCAGTATAGATATGTACTCCTGGTGTGGAACAGTTTTGCAGGGGAAAATTAAAAATTAGTTTTAATAATCAAGCTATGTAAGAATTCATTCTAAGTGCTGTTCATCTAACTTGCAAGACAACACTGAGTTAAGCACTGTGTCAAGAAGTAAGCAGAAGATCAAAGCCCTTATGAAATTTCATGGATATGAGTGACAAAACATATTTTACAGATCGCAAAGTCAAGATCTGACCCAGTTTTATGTAAGTTCATAATTGCTGCTTCTAACCACACTGCTATACTGCCTTCAGTACAAACAATACCAAAAAAGCCATGAACCTAAGTCTTTTCATGGAAATCAGATCCACTTACTGGGGAAGCTGAGTTCAGAAGGAACCTGTCATATGAAGAAGTTGCTGCCCATGTCTTCTGTATGTGGGTGCTTCTGACGAGAGAATTAAACAGAGACTTCCATAAGATTGAGAGTGATTATTGTTTTTTCAAAAAACTGTCCATTGACCCTTCGCGAGTATTTATGTTTTCCTTAAACAGTAGAATGCCTAGGAGCACTGCCATGAATCTAAATATATATGCTTTTAGCAGGATTCTTAGGAGGCAACTGCACAAGTGCCTGAAATAATGACAAAAGCAATTTTTTTAAATGTGTTCAAATGACAGTTGTGAACACAGTTTGTTCCACCTAAAATGCAAAAGAAAGATAATAACCTGTAAAATGCATAAAATGTATGTTGTTTACTCACCAACTCTGAATACCTTTATGCTAATGGTAGAATAAGACATACCCCTGTTTGTGTTTGTGACACAAACAGCAAAGGTAAGTCAGTGGGACACAAAAACCTCCCCAACAAAGTGAATGACATGCCATTAACTTTGAAGAATCCTTGTAACTGGTCAGACTTTAATCATCTGTGCAAACAGCACATTTTGGGAGAAAACCCAATAGGTGCTAGAGACTGCTTACAGACATGACCTTGTTCTTATATAGTCTCTACCCAGGTGATAGAAAACCACATGTTAAACAAAACAATAAAGAAGAAAGAGCCAAAACCGGTTTGGCTCAGTGGATAGAGCACCGGCCTAGGGACTGAAAGGTCTCAGGTTCGATTCTGGTCAAGGGTATGTACCATGGTTGCAAGCACATCCCCAGTAGGGGGCATGCAGGAGGCAGCTGATCTATGTCTCTCTCTCATTGATGTTTCTGGCTTTTTATCCTTTTCCCTTCCTCTCTGTGAAAAATCAATAAAATATGTTTTTTAAAAAAGAAGAAGAAGAAGAAGAAGAAAGAATGTCAGTGATAAAAACCCAATGAAAAAAATCTCTCAATCCTCTGAATCCCAAGAATCTTTTTCATTATTGCCACTCCTCCAAAGATTCTATCATGGAGAAGTCCTTTAATTTCTTTGTTTTATCTTAATAAAATCATTTCTGGGAAAGTTGAAAATCACTGAACTAGAGTTTTGCTTATACACTCTAGTCATGTTTCCTTTTTTACATTCCCAGGAAAACCAGAAGTTAATTAATGTTTATTGAGTTACTGCATTGTGCCAGACATTTACATATACTAAATACAGAAACACATGTCCACAATAAACCTATTAGTTATTTTTTTTCTTAACCCTTCCTGTCTCCTGGAAGCAGAAATCATCAGAGGAGCCATAGCAAAAATATAAGCAGAAAAAGAGAGCAATAGAAGTCACTCCTTTTTCTGTCATTTTTCTCATGTGTGTGCTGGCTTTGATCAAATCTGAAAAGATTTTTCAGAATAACAATCTCTGATTTTTATTAGTGTGCAGTGACTTCAGTAATAGAGTAAGAACTAGATTGCCAATAGCTAAAACAATTTCATTGGCATAATTTATAATGACAGATGGACAGATATAAATATGGGTAAATATATATAATTCCCAATTTGGTTCCTCTTCATTCTCTCTAAATCATGTAGCAAAAACTATAATGAGACAAGGATTTGTCTTGCAAAGGTACCAATGGAAAGTTAAAACAAAATTAAGATACATTTATCTATCAGAGTAATACCTTTAGAACACATGAGTGTAAGGTCCAGTGAGAATGGACTTAATTCCCAATTTCCAAGCCATATCTAAAATGTTCTGTATACTCACTCAGAAATGCTTCTTGCCAAATATACTGATTTTAGTAGCTGTATTTTTTACTAATACGAGAGGTAATATAACATAATGTTTATGAGCACAAAATGGTTGGATCAACTGCCTGGGATTTAACTCTTGGCTCTTCTATTCAGTAGCAGAGTGATTTCATGCTAAAAACTTAACCTTTCATGTCTGAGCATCCTCATCATAAAATGGGTACATAGCAGTATGTACTTCATGAGTTGCTGTTAGGATAAGATAAACTATGGGGGAGAATCCAAGATGGCGGCATAGGTAAACACCTACACTACTGCCTCGCACAACAATTTCAAAACTACAACTAAAAGACAGAACGGACATCATCTAGAACCACAGGAAAGCTGGCTGAGTAGAAGTTCTACAACTAGAAGGAAAAAGAGGGGCTCACAGACACCGAGAGGAGCTGCAAAAAGCTGAGGTACGGAGACACGTGCGCTGAGAGAGCGGGTGCCCGAGTACCTGGTTGGCTTTCTCTGGTGGGAGGGAGACGGAGACTCCCAACGACATTGAACCCCTTATCCTACGACACTAAACGCCAGACCCAGCCAAAACTCATACGGGGGGAGTTTGGACTATGAAAAGGGAGAAGTGCACGGAAATTTAGGGGAGTTGCAAAAGATAGGAGGGGTGTCCTGCACGCGCAAGGCGCTGCTTGGAGGACAGATTGCTGATTGTGCCGCTGGCTTTCGCGACTGGGCGGGAGACAGACCCTCCCAACTGTGCCACTTCTGAGTCCACTGGGCCCCTGTTTTGGGTGAAACCCTGGAGAAGTTGACTCCTGTGGTCCTGGCAGGCAGGGGAGCTAGAAAGGCAGTGGTCTAGAGGCACTGCGGGTGCGCGCACGCACAAGGACTGCTCCAGCCATTACCCAGTCACGTGAGACTCAGGGGCCATGGAGGGCGGGGCCGACTGGAAGGCAAGGCGGTTCCTTAAGCCCTGAGACTCCACCCATCCCAAGCTCAACAGAAGCTTCTGCAGTTCTGCAAGTACAGAAGTTTCCCCGACATAGTGAAAATGCCAAGACAAGGGAAGGGATCACGATCACAAGAAATAGAGGGAAAAAAACGACTGGACATAGAGTTCAGAACCATCTTTATAAGATTTTTCAAGAATATGCTAGAAAAGATGGATAACTTTATCAAGTCCCAAGAAGAGATGCTAGAGATGATGCATAAATTTAGCGAATCCCAAGAGGAGATGAAAAAGGACCAACTAGAGACACTGACTGAAATAAAAAATATTGTACAGAGTCCTAACAGCAGACTGGAGAAAGAAGCAGAAAACACTCAAATGGAAAAGCAACAAGAGAAAAGAATCCAAAAATGTGAATATAATGTAAGGAGACTCTGGGACAGCTTCAAGCGTACCAACATCAGAATTGTGGGGGTGCCGGAGGAAAAGAGAGAGCAAGATACTGAAAGCGTATTTAAAGAAATAATGACTGAAAACTTCCCACATCTGGTAAAAGAAATAGACTTACAAGTCCAGGAAGCACACAGAACCCCATATAAAAGGAATCCAAAGAGGACCACACCAGGACACATCATAATTAAAATGCCAAGAGCAAAAGACAAAGAGAGAATATTAAAAGCAGCAAGAGAAAAACAGTTTATTACCTACAAGGGAGCACCCATACGACTGTCAGCTGATTTCTCAACAGAAATGATGCAGGCCAGATGGGAGTGGCAAGGAATATTCAACGTGATGAATAGCGAGAACCTACAAGCAAGAATAATCTATCCAGCAAAGCGATCATTCAGAATTGAAGGGCAGATAAAGAGCTTCACAGATAAGAAAAAGCTAAAGGAGTTCATCAACTCCAAACCAGTATTATATGAAATGCTGAAAGGTACTCTTTTAGAAGAGGAAGAAGAAAAAGGTAAAAGCCAAAAAATTATGATCAACAAATACATATCTATCAAGAAGTGAATCTAAAAATTAAGTGAATTTTATCAACAGAATAAACTGGTGAATATAATAGAATTTGGAGCACAGAAAGGGAGTGGACTGATAATTCTCAGGGGGAAAGGGGCGAGGGGTGTACAGGGAGAGACTGGAAAAAAATCATACACCTATGGATGAGATCAATGGGAGGGAGCTAAGGTCAGAGGGAGGGGTGGGAGCTGGTTGGAGGGGTGCTATGGAAGGGAAAAAAGAGAAACAAATGTAATAATCTGAATAATATATCTTTTTTTTAAAATAAAAAGATAAACTATGGGGAGTGGGAAGAAAAAAAAACCTTAGAACATAAGTTTTGGTACATAAACTCAAATATAATATAATTACTAGCAGATTCAAAATTATTGAAAAAGGAAAATTCTTCACAATGGAGAGTGCTTCATGTGGTATAGATAATCAGCTGCTTTGTGTGGAGAGCAGCCCAAGGTAATGCTACATATGGTTCCACAGGCAAGGGTAAAAGACTGGGATGATTGAACAGAGCATGGAAGGGAAAAGGTTGGGAGATCTGAAACAGTAAAGTCTGGGAAAGAGGCATGTAAATAGATGTAGAGAAATAGATACAATGTGTAAAAATGCTTATATTGTATGTTAATATGCTTGTGACCCATGAGTAATCTGACACCCAGAAATACCACTGAATCATACCTTAGTATTGCTTTGTTAAGTTGGAAGAGCAATTTCTGCTCACCCTTTGCTCACAAATCTGTTGCTGAGAACACTGCTCTAGAAATCTTCCACATATAGATCTCTCGTAGATTGTTTCCCAAAAAACTTTTTCCAAGAAAAGGCAAAACTGAACAATTATAACTTAAAAGTAAGGAAAATGAAAAATTTGCATGACAGTTATCTAATGCTTTCATTATAAATTGTATATTTTAATACTTTGAATATGAACATTTTAAAGAAGACTGAAGCAAATAGATAAAATTGTCACCACTACTACCCATCCTCCACCTGCCAACCACACACAAACACACCAAAACATATATACCAGTCCTTCCTTCGACAAAAAATAACAAAATGATGGGATT
The DNA here is from genome assembly GCA_004026805.1 of Lasiurus borealis. NCBI lineage: Eukaryota > Metazoa > Chordata > Mammalia > Chiroptera > Vespertilionidae > Lasiurus > Lasiurus borealis. Next base: position 7,310 of record PVJN01017076.1, read on the forward strand.
TTTCATGAAATCAGATTCAGCCTAAAAAACATAAGAATAGAATCTAGAATAAACCTAACATACATATCAGGCAATAGATGATTTATTAAACACATTATGTGTAGGGAGAAACCAAGATGGCAGCATAGGTGAACACCTAAACTGTTTCCTGATACAACAATTTAAACACTACAACTAAAAGAACAGACATCTTCCAGAACCACAGAAAAGCTGGCTGAGTAGAATTTCTACAAATAGAAGGGAAGAGAGGGGCTCACGGAGACTCAGAGGAGTTGCAAAAAAACTAAGGTACAGACAAGAATCCAAGATGGCGGCATAGGTAAACACCTATACTGCTGCCTCGACAATTTCAAAAATACAACTGAAAGACAGAACAGACATGATCCAGAACCACAGGAAAACTGGCTGAGTAGAAATACTACAACTAGAGGGAAAGAGTGGGGCTCACGGAGACCCAGAGGAGCTGCAAAAAGCTGAGGTACAGAGACGCGGATGTAGAGAGAACGGGTGCCAGAGTACCTGGCTAGTTTTCTCTATCAGGAGGGAAACGGAGACTCTAAAAGACATTGAACTCCTTATCCTAAGACACTAAACACCAGATCCGGCCAAAACTCATATGGGGGAGTTTGGACGCTGAAGGGGGAGAAGTGCACGGAAATTTAAGGGAGTCGCAAAAGATCAGAAGTCTGGTGGCACGGACGGCACTGCACGCAGAGGACCAACTGCTGATTGTGCTGCTGGCTTTTGGGAGTGGGCAGGAGACAGACCCTCCCAACTGTTCCACTTCTGCCTCCACTAGACCCCAATTTTGGGCAAAGCCATGGGGACCCAGACTCGTGTGGTCCAGGAGCACAGAGGAGCCAGAGGGGCAGCAATCTAGAGGCACTACGAGAGTGCATACACAGGGACCGGTCCAGCAATTACCCAGTCACATGAGACTCAGGGGCCGTGGAGGCCGGGGCCGACTGTAAGGCAAGGCAGTCCCTTCAGCCTTGAGACTCCAGCTATCCCAAGCTCAACATAGAGGTTTCTGCAGTTTTGCAAGTCTGGTATCATAAGGCTGAATCTAACACAGAAGTTCTCCCAGCATAGTGAAAATGCCAAGACAAGGGAAGAGATCACAAACAAAAGAAATGGAGGAAAACAAACGATTGGATATAGAGTTCAAAACCACGCTTATAAGGTTTTTCAAGAATATGCTAGAAAACTTGGATAAAGTTAGCGAGAGCCAAGAGGAGATGAAAAAAGACCAACTAGAGATGCAAAAGATCCAACTAGAGATGGAAAAGGACCAACTAGAAATTAAACATACACTGACTGAAATAAAAAATATTATACAGAATCCTAAGAGCAGACTAGAGAAAGACAAGAATCAAGTAAAAATTTTGAAATATAAAGAATCAGAAAACACTCAACTGGAAAAGCAAGAAGAAAAAATAATCCAAAAATATGAAGATAATGTAAGGAGCCTCTGGGACAGCTTCAAACGTACCAACATCAGAATTGTGGGGGTGCCAGAAGAAGAGAAAGAGCAAAATACTGAAAACCTATTTAAAGAAATAATGACTGAAAACTTCCCACATCTGATAAAAGAAATAGACTTACAAGTCCAGGAAGCACACAGAACCCCATATAAAAGGAATCCAAAGAGGGCTACACCAAGACACATCATCATTAAAATACCAAGAGCAAAAGACAAAGAGAGAATATTAAAAGCAGCAAGAGAAAAACAGTTCATTACCTACAAAGCAGCACCCATATGACTGTCAGCTGATTTCTCAACAGAAACAATGCAGGCCAGACGGAAGTGGCAAAAAATACTCAACGTGATGAATAGCAAGAACCTACAACCAAACCAGAATACTCTATCCACCAAAGCTATCATTCAGAATTGAAGGGTGGATAAAGAGCTTTCAGATAAGTAAAAGCTAAAGGAGTTCATCAACTCCAAACCAGCATTATATGAAATGCTGAAAGGTACTCTTTTAGAAGAGGAAGAAGAAAAAGGTAAAAGATAAAAAATTATGAACAACAAATACATATCTATCAACAAGAGAAGCTAAAAATGAAGTAAATTAAAAATTTGATGAACAGAATAAACTGGTGAATATAATAGAATCAGGAGCACAGAAAGGGAATAGACTCATAATTTTCAGGGGGAAAGGGGTGCGGGTTGTACCGGGAGTGACTGGACAAAAATCATACACCTATGGACTCATCAATGGAGGGGAGGTAAGGTTAGAGGGAGGGGTGGGAGCCGGGTTGAGGGGAGCTATGGAGGGGAAAAAAGAGAGACAAATGTAATAATCTGAATAATAAAGATTTAATTAAAAATAAAAAAAATATCTAAAACGTAGGACATTCTACAAAACAATAGTCTAATTTTTTCATAAAGTTATAGAAAATAAAAGAAAAAAAAACAATATAAACCAGCAGAGTGAATATGCAAATTAACCCAACTAAGATGGCTACAGGCCACAGAAAGAGCAGGAGGGAGGCTTGGTTTGCCCCTGGAGATAAAGTAAGCCAAGCTTTCCACAAACCATGGCCTGCCAAGGCCTCTGCTTAAGGCAAGAAAGTTTCAATGGTTGTGAGAGTAGAAGGTTTGGCTCCACACCAGACTACAAATTTTCAATTATAGAAATATATAGATCCCAGATCTAGGGCCTCCACATGTGTCACCGGAATGCATGGCTGGCCTGCAAAACACCACAGGATCCTTGCCCAGGCCACCCCATGCCCCAAGGGAACACCCACCCTGATCCAGGATACCCTTCAGGGCAAACCAGTTGGTCCCCACACATGCGCCAGGCCTCTATCCTATCTAATAAAAAAGTAATATGCAGATTGACCATCACTCCAACACATAAGATGACTGCTCCCATGTGGTCAAAAGATCCTGCGCCCATTTGGACACAAGATGGCCAGCAGGGATGGGCAGTTGGCAGGGACCAGGCTTGCAAGGGAGGACAGTTGTGGGTGATCAGGCCTGCAGGGGAGGGGAGTTAGGGTTGATCAGGCCCACAGGGAAGGGCTGTTAGGGGCAAATAGGCTGGCAGGTGACCAGTGAGTCATCAATCAGGCTGGCAGGGGAGTTATTAGGGGTTGATCAGGTGGCAGCCAGAAGTGGTTAGGGGTAATCAAGAAAGCAGGCAGGTGAGCAGTTGGAAGCCAGCATTCCTGGATTGTGAGAGGGATGGAGAGGGAGCAGGCTGGGCTAAAGGACACCCCTCCCCTGAATGAATTTCATACACCAGACCTCTAGTGACTATATATTGAGCATTGCCTTAATGTCAGCTTTTAAATACTGGAACATAACGATTTCTAAAAGAGAAAATACTTTCGTTAAGGGTATACAGACTCATAATTTAGTTCAATAAAAGATATATTAAAGAGAAAATGACACCATAATTTAATTAAAGGCTATAATGAATATAAGTACAGAATATAGTGAGAGCAGTCAACTCTGCTGTTATTTTGCCCAAAATTAAGATCTCAATGGTATCAGCAGCAGGGTAGGTATGGAACACTAGTATTGAAATATGTTTTTCAACAAAACTAATATTTTCAGTACTTACACTATAGAGGATACATAACATCTAATTTAAGGCTTCCATCTAAAAACTCCCATCACCTCTAATGAGGGGAGTGGTAATTTGGGAATAAGGACACATATGTAACACCTTAATCAATAAAGAAATTTTAAAAAAAGAAAACAAAAAATCATAGATAAAAGCTCACACCTAAATGGTTATGCAAACCATTTAGTCTGACATCTAAAAATCATAAAATTCATAGAGTTAGGAATGGAAAAGATAAGATATACTTAAATATTTTTTCTTTGGCTATAACTTAATAAAATTTGACTTTCATTACTCTTTCAAAAGAAAAGACAAAATCTATAAAAAATTTAAGAAAAAATGTGATAGAATGTAAAAGTAGAAAATATTTATTTTAAAGAGGAAATATAATAAGAAAAATATAATTGAAGTTACATACACTGAATGCTAGTCCCAATTTAGCCACTTAACACTAGGTAACCATGAACCAATTATTTAATTCTGTGGGCCTAAGTTTCCTCATCTAAAAATTAAGAACATTGTGAGGGTGCATAATATAAAGTTCTTTTCATGCCTTTTTTTTTTTTTTTTTTAATTCTGAGTGCAGCATTGTGGCTCATTACACTAATACTTAGAATCAGGTGAAGTATCTCAGATTTTGTAAAACCTAGAATTGCATCTGTAGCTATTGGAAAGATGATTAAATTGTATTTTGTGAAAAGAAAAAAGAAAAAACCTTTACCATGAATAATCCTATATAATAAAAGCCTAACATGCAAATTTACTGAACAGTGGGACAACTGGCAGAACAACTGGTTACTATGACATGCACTAACCACCAGGCCCCTGTCCAGCCAAGGTGGATACCAGAGGGAGACCTGATCCCCTGCTGGTTGCAACGCAGAGGGAGGCAACCAGTGGCAGTGGTGGTGGGGAAGGGCTAGTGAACAGGTGGTGCCAGGCCAGCCAAGGTGGGTGTCAGTGGGGTTGCTCCCAATTGCTCTGCAGGTCAACCCACAGATTGGCCCTAATCACCAGCCAGGCCTAGGGACCCTATCCATGATAAATTGCGTGCACCATGCCAAAAACAGTTTGGCTCAGTGGATAGAGTGTTGGTCTGCAGACTGAAGGGTCCCAGGTTCGATTCTAGTCAAGGGCATGTATCCTGGTTGTGGGCACATCCCCAGTAGGGGGTGTGCAGGAGGCGGCTGATCAATGTCTCTCTCTCATCAATGTTTTTAACTCTCTATCCCTCTCCCTTTCTCTCTGTAGAAAATCAATAAAATATATATATATTTTTTTTAATTTCATGCACCGGGCCTCTAGTAATAGGAATAAGATTACTGTTCTAAATATCCTTAGCAAGTTTGGCATCATTAATCTCAGATGAATGAGGAAATTAAAACCTTTCATTTATGGAACAATTTTTCTTTTATTTACAGTATGGATAAGCAAAGGGAAAAAAATATCAACTTGCTCATTGATTCTTTTGATGGTTAGTTTTATATGTCAATTTAGCTAAACTGTAGTGTATAATTGTTTGGTCAAACACTCATCTAGATGATGATGTGAATGTATTTTTTTATATGTGATTAACATCTAAATCAGTAGACTTTAAGAAAATGAAAGTATTCTACATAATGTAGGTGGGCTTCATCAAATGTTAAAAGACTCCCAAGACAGAAGGAACTCACAAAATGGCAACATTGATACCCTACTGAATTTCCAGTTTGCTGGTCTGTTCTATAAATTTCAGACTTGCCAACCCACAAAACCACATAAATCAATTCCTTAAAATAAATCTCCCTTTCTCTCATTTATATGTATATGTGAATTTTGCTCCTTACTGATACCATTACCTTAACACTATCATTGCTTCATCTATGGTTGTTTCCTAAGTATGATTCTTCATTTTGAATATGAAGGAAAAGACACATCAAATAAGCACTCTAATCATTCATTCCCAATTCAAATTCATCACATGGCTATATTTCCAAATACATTATAGTCTTAGACTTGATTTTTCTGTCCCAAGAAAATTTTAGGGATATGTAATCTCAGAATTGTTGAGATTTAGAAGAATTGTTCTTCTTAATTGAAGAAACAGACTTAATCCAAATAATAACAGAAATACAATATTAGTGTATTAGTAGAAACAATAGCAGTAGAAATTACAGTGTTTACATTACTGTAAAAGGAAAAAGCAGACGTGACTTCAAAGTTAAAAATCTCTTAACAATGTCATCAGAACTTTTGAGCTATCCTGACTTGATATTTTTCAGGAGAGAATTTATTCTCAGACATTTCTCTCATATGTCAACTACCAGGCAATTCCAGCATTATCTCCTCCTACATCTAATGATCCCAGTGGAAAGAGGGAGCTTCTAATTACCAATAATTTTAATTAAATTTCCAAAAACCACTCTAATTGGCCTCCTCTTATCATATGCCTTTATCTAAATAAATCTCTAGTAAGGGAAGAGAATATGTCAATTGGCAGGAATAAGTCACGTACTACTAACAGAATGAAGGGAAGAAGGGAATAACATTGCAGCATGTAAGGCAAGCATGTCAAACTCACGGCCTGTGGGCTGCATGCCCTGTTTATTTGGCTCATCTTAGCCTTTGAGTTTGACATGTTTGATGTAAGGTGAGAAGTAGGGAAGAGAAAATTGAAAAAAATAATAATAAAATAAACTCAAAATGCTGTTACCAGAAGAATAATACCATTTTCCAAGATTAAAATTAATAGTAGTAATAATACTGATTGAAAATAAAAATGTTATAATGAAAAAGTAATAATTAAATAATTAAAACATAATAATTAAAAATTAATAAATAAATAAAATGTAATAATTCAATCAAATAAGGAGTTTACATATTCAGAAATCATGGTGATGTTGGGGGGAAATGGTACTGGTAAAACGACATTTATCAGAATGCTTGCTGGAAGACCGAAACCTGATGAAGGAGGAGAAGTACCAGTTCTAAATGTCAGTTATAATCCACAGAAAATCAGTCCCAAGTCAAATGGAAGTGTTCGACAGTTACTACATGAAAAGATACAAGATGCTTATACTCATCCACAATTTGTGACTGATGTTATGAAGCCTCTGCAAATTGAAAACATCATTGATCAAGAGGTACAGACATTATCTGGTGGTGAACTGCAGTGAGTACCTTTAGTTCTTTGTTTGGGCAAACCTGCTGATGTCTATTTAATTGATGAACCATCTGCATATTTGGACTCTGAACAAAGATTGATGGCAGCTTGAATTGCCAAACGTTTCATACTCCATGCTAAGAAGACAGCCTTTGTTGTGGAACATGACTTCATCATGGCCACCTATCTAGCAGATCGAGTCAATGTTTTTGATGGTGTTCCATCTAAGAACACAGTTGCAAACAGTCCTCAAACCCTTTTGGCTAGCATGAATAAATTTTTATCTCAGCTTGAAATTACATTCAGAAGAGATCCAAACAACTATAGGCAAGAATAAATACTCAATTTCATTAAAGATGTAGAGCAAAAGAAGAGTGGAAACTACTTTTTCTTGGATGATTAGACTGAATCTGATAAATATCGATAAACCACTTATTGAGAAACATTGGGATTTTGTCATATAAAACTTTAATCAGGTTTAATGTCCCACATACTACAGAGCCTGAAGTAGAATTTAATTATTGTAACATAAGTCAGTTGTGTTGTAAATTGTAGTCTGAACCACACACAAAAAAAAATGAAACTTTTCTGTTCTTGGTAATAAGGCCCATTTTGCCTCTAACATTCTAAAATGAACACATTTCAAGCAACATTAATTACTCCAAACTTTAATGATATATGGGAAGATTTTTCAGTAGACGTACTACTATGTTCATGTACCAAATGCTGACCAGTGTTGCCCCCTTTTAAAAGTCTTGAAAAAAAGTTTCTGAACTTATATGGTTGCCAAGTATGCCAATATAATGAACTGCCCTTATTTTAAAGTTGGTCTAAGACTCCACTGATGAAATTCTATAAACAAACCTTAGGATTATATTTGTTTCCAGTCTTTGCACTATATTACCAGTGTGTTCAGACTTTCAAAAGATCATCATCTACTACAAACCACCACTGTCAGAAATGGCAGTTACCAACTTAATCATTGACTACAATTTTTGGTGCTTTTGAATATCTTCATAAAAATCATTTCAATATCCCCACTTCACCAAGAAAACAATCTAACTTCATTTTGATACAATCAGGCTTAGCATTCCATAAGATTCTACCTTTTTATAATCACTAAACAAGATTTAAGAAAATGCATTGTAAAGAATGCTTGCTTCCCAGGCTCAAAAATCTCTCCAAGTGGTGCCTAAGCATTTATATATTTTTAAGTTTCCACAGATTTCTGATGGGCAGCCAAGAACTGAGTCACTTATCTAAAGGCAACATTAATGCAAACACTCCCTAGGTAACATTACAAAGTATCCCTTTTACCACCAAATACACTCAATTTTAAATTTGGATCTAGAGGATATTATGTAATTCTATTTCATTTTTTTTCTTTTTAGTTTTGGATAATGTAAAGCAAGAATTCTAATATTTTATCCAAGTTCTCAGTTTGAACAATAGAAACCTCTAGTGTGAAACCACTTTCAGTTATACTTCTAATTTTATTTTTTTTAATGTTTTTATTGATTTCAGAGAGGAAGGGAGGAGAACAGACAGAAACATCAGTGATGAGAGAGAATCAATCGACTGCCTCCTGCAAGGCCCACACTGGGGATAGAGCCTACAACCTAGACATGTACCCTGACTAGGAATCATACCATGACCTGGTTCATAGGTCAAGGCTCAACCACTGAACCACACCAGCTGGCCACAAGTTCTAAAAATTTATCCAAGTCTCAATTTGAGTAATAGGAACCTCTAGTGTGAAACCACTTTCAGTTATGCTTCTGACTAATGCAGTGAACTGGAACAACCATGCTACAAGTGAGAAAGTATTTACTAAATGAATTAATGGAGCAAGCAAACTAGAGGAATGTGAAATTATTGAACAGACTTTTACAGTTACTTGAAACAATAGCTTTGCTTGATAATGCAAATTGGACAAAGTATAACAGGGCCCCATTAGGCCTTTTAAAAATTAATATATAAACTAGAGGTCCAGTGCACAAAATTTGTGCACAGATAGATCTCTAGGCCTGGCTGGCAATCAGGGTCAATCTGTGGGGCCACTGGCAAGGCAATGGGGGGGTGCGCCCTCTGGTACCCACCTTGGGCAAACTAGCACTGTCTGCTAGCCAGTCCCACCCCCCCACCACCACACCCTCCTGGGCGATCCAGGGGTGGTGTCAGTCTACTAGCCAGCCAGCCACACCACCCCTATCAATTGCCTCCCTCAGTGGGGTGATCAGGGGCCCCTGCTGGCACCTGCCTTGGCTAGCCTGTGGATTGCATGCTGGGGAAAGCTCCTGCATTGAGCGTCTGCTCCCTGGTGGTGGTCAATGTGTGTCATAGTGACCTATTGTCCAACTGTTCAGTTGATTTGCATATTAGGCTTATTATATAGGATACATATTTGTGAAAAATTCAATTGTACTGAAATCTATGGATTGAAAAGTTATGATCTTCCTTCATATTATCCTCCCAAAGGTTACCAGTGTTAATATGTAAAGGGCTTGTATTGTACATAAATGGGATTATACTAAAATATGTAGTGCCTATTTTTAAGGATAGGCTCAATTTGTGAATGATTATTTCAAAAATTTAATAAAATAAGCCAAAAATACATATATTAAAAAAAAAAATGCAGAAGGAGAGCCTAAAGGAGCTCTGAGATAACACAAAACAAAACAACATCTGCACAATACAGGTTCCAGAATAAGATGAAACTGAGCAAGAAATAGATAACTTGTTTGAAGAAATACTGACAGAAAACTTCCCTAATAAGGGAAGAAAAACCCACTCAAATCCAAGAAGCTCACAGAGTCCCAAGCAAAATGAACCCCAAAAGACAGAAATCGAGGAACATTATAATTAAATTGACAAACACCAATGACAAAGCCAGAATCTTAAAAGCAGCCAGAGGGACAGAAAGTTACCTGCAAAGGGACCCCCATCTGACAAGCGACTGATTTTTCAACAGAAACTCATCAGGCCAGAAGGGAATGGAATGAAATATACAAGGTCACACAAAGAAAGGGTCTGAATCCAAGAATACTGAACCTAGTAAGGCTTTCAATCAAAATTAAAGGTGAAATCAGGAGCTTCACAGACAAAAAGGGCCTAAGGGAATTTATTAGCACCAAACCAGCAATTCAAGAAATGCTAAAGGGTCTGCTGAAGAAAAAAGAAAGAAAGAAAGAAAGAAGAGAGAGAGAGAGAGAGAGAGAGAGGATGGAAGGAAAAATAGGAAGTGAAGAAGAATAAAAATGGCAACAGATAAGTACCTATCAATAATAACTTCAAATGTAAATGGATTAAATGCTCCAATAAAAAGAGATAGGGTAACAGATTGAATAACAAAACATGACCCATATATCTGCTATATACAAGAAACCCACCTAAGACAAAAAGACGCACACAGACTGAGGGTGAAGGGATGAAAAATAGTTTTTCAGTCAAATGAAAATGAAGAAAAAAAGCTGGAATAGCAATACCAATATCTGAAAAATTAGATCTCAAAGTGAAGAACATAACAAGAGATAAGGAAAGATACTTCATATTACTAAAGGGAACAATCCAATATGGTAAACGTATGCACCCAACACAGGAGCACTCAAATACCTAAAAAAACTCCTGGTGGGTATCAAGGGAAAGATTGACAGAAATACAATCATAGTAGGAGACTTTAATAATACCCCATTATCACCATTGGACAAATCCTCTAAACAAAAAATCAGTAAAGAAATATCAATCCTGGATGACTCACTAGACCAGATGGAATTAATTGACATCTTCAGAACATTTCACCCAAAAGCTACAGAATATGCATTCCTCTCAAGTAAAAATGGGTCATTTTCAAAGATAGACCATATATTGGGTCACAGGCAAAGTCTTTTCAAATTCAAGAAGATAGAAATCATATAAAGCATCTTCTCAGATCACAGTGGCATAGAACGGGAAATCAACTACAATAAAAATAATCCAAGAAATTAAACACATGGAGACTAAACAGCATGCTATTAAACAATGACTGGGTAACCACAGAGACCAAGAAAGAAAAAAAAAACATTATGGCAATAAATGAAAATGAAAACACAACAATACAAAATCTATGGGACACAGCAAAAAGCAGTCGTAAGAGGGAAGTTCATAACTCTACAAGCCTACTGTAATAAACAAGAAACAATGGTAATAAGTTACCTAACCCTACAACTCAAAGAGGTAGAAAGAGAGCAACAAGAAAAGCCCAGTCTAGGCAGAAGGAAGGAAATAGTAATGATCAGAGCAACATAAATGACATAAAGACCAATGAAACAATTCAAAAGATCAATGAAACTAAGAGCTGGTTCTTTGAAAGGATAAACAAGATTGATGAACCTCTAGCTAGGCTCACCAAGAAGCAAAGAGACAGGACTTAAATAAATAAAATCAGAAAATAAAGGGGAGAAATAACAACAGACCCAACGGAAATACAAAGGATCATTAAAAAATACTATGGACAAATATATTCCAACAAACAGGACAACCTGGAGGAAATGGACATATTCCTAAAGAATGTATAACCTTCCAAAACTCAATCAGGAAGAATCTAAACATCTCAATAGGCCAATAACTATGGAAAAAATGGAAACAGTCATAAAAAAGCTTACAGCAAATAAAAGGCCAGGAAGAGACAGCTACACAGGGAAGTTTTACCAAACATTCAAGGAAGAATTAAAACCTCTTCTCCTCAGACTATTCCAAAAAATTTAAGAAGGAACATTTCCAAGCACCTTCTATGAAGCTAGCAACACCCTAATACCAAAACCAGACAAAGGCAACATAATGGAAGAGTATAGGCCAATATCCCTCATGAACATAGATGCCAAAATCCTCAACAAAATTCTAGAAAATCAGATCCAACAGTACATCAGAAAGCTTATACACATTGACCAAGTAGAATTTATCCCAGGAATGCAAGGATGGTACTATATCCACAAATCAATAAATGTGATCCATCACATAAACAAATTGAGAGATTAAAATCACATAGTCATATCAATTGATGCAAAAAAAAGCATTTGACAAAATCCAATACCCTTTCTTGATAAAAACTCTCAGCAAGGTGGTAATAGATGGATCATATCTCAATATCATAAAAGCATATATAATAAATCCACAGCTAACATGATCCTCAATGGGCAAAAACTTAAATCATTTTACCTAGGAACAAGAACAAGACAGGGATTCCCACTCTCACCACTCCTGTTCAACACAGTACTGGAAGTAAGAGCCACTGCAATCAGATGAGAAGGAGAAATAAAAGGCATCCAAATTGAAAAAAATTAAAGGTGTCATTTTTTACAGATGACATGAAACTGTACATAAAAACCTTAAAGACTTCATCAAAAAACTAATAGACTTAATAACTGATTTTAGCAATGTAGCAGAATACAAAATTAATGCCAAGAAATCTATGGCATTTCTATATATTAATAATGAACTTACAGAAAGAGAGAATAAAAAACCAATCCCATTTACTATCTCACCAAAATAATTAAGATACCTAGGAATAAACTAAACGAAGGAGGTAAAAGACTATATGCAAAAAACCACAGGATACTTAAAAAAAGAAATAGAGGAAGATATAAACAGATGGAAAATCATACCATGTTCTTGGATTGGGAGCATCAACATCATTGAAATGCCCATACTACCCAAAGCAATCCATATATTCAATGCACTCCCCATTAAAATACCAATTGCTTATCTCTCACACTATGAAAGAACCTTCCAAAGATTCATCTGGAAAAAAAAAAAAAAACGACCCTGAATTGCCACAAATATTCTGAGAAATAAGAATAAAGTAGGTGGGATCTGAATACCAGATTTCAAGCTATACTACAAAGCAACTGTTCTCAAAACAGCCTGGTACTGGCCCAAGAACAGACATAAAGACCAATGGAACAGAATAAAGAATCCAGATATTGGCCCAAATCACTATGCCCAATTAATATTTGATAAAAGAGACATGAATATACAATGGAGTCAAGACAGTCTTGGTGTTGGGAAATTTGGACAGATACATGCAAAAAAATGAAACTAGACCACCAACTTGCACCATACACAAAAATAAACTCCAAATAGATACAGGACTTAAACATAAGACGGGAAACAATAAAAATACTAGAGGAATCCACAGGCAGAAAAATCTCAGATGTCCCGAAGTTTCTTCTTCACTGATACTGCTTCGAGGGCAATAAAAGCTAAAGAGAAAATCAACAAATGGGACTACATCAAAATAAAAAGATTTTGCATGGCAAAAGAAACCACCAACAAAACAACAAGAAAGCCCACTGTATGGGAGAATATATTTGCTAATGTTACCATTGATAAAGGTTTAATCTCCAACATCTACAGCCAACTTATATAACTTAATAAAAGGAAGATAAATGATACAATAAAAAACTGGGCAACGAACCTAAATAGAATCTTTTCAAAAGAAGGCAGAAGGCTAAGAGACACATGAAAACACGCTTAAATTCACTAATTTTCTGAGAGATGCAAATCAAAACAACAATGTGACACCATCTCATACCTGTCAGAATGGCTATCATCAACAAATCAACAAACAACAAGTGTTGGTGAGGATGGGGAGAAAAAGGAACATTTGTGCAGTGCTGATGGGAATGCAGAGTGGTGCAGCCACTGTGGAGAAAAGTACAGAGTTTTTTCAAAAAACTAAAAATGGAATTCCCATTTGACCCAGTAATCCCACTTCTGGGAATATATTCCAGGAATTCAGAAACACCAATCAGAAAGAATATATTCACCCCTAAGTTCACTGCAGCACAATTTACAATAGCTAAGATTTGGAAACAGCCTAAATGCCCACCAGCATGAGTGGATTAGAAAACTATGCTACATCTACACAATGGAATACTATGCTGCTATAAAAAGAGGAAATTCTTACCATTTGCAGCAGCATGGATGGAACTGGAGAGCATTATGTTAAGTTAAATAAGACAGGCAATGAAAAAAAAATACCACACAATCTCACTCATTTATGGAAAATAAAGAATATTATAATCTGAAGATAGATACAGAGGCAATAGAGCACCAAACAGCCTATCAATTCATAGCAGAAAGCTGGGGAGTGTTGGGGAGGGAGGGAAATAGATCAACCAAAGCACTTGTATGCATGCACATAAGCACAACAATGGACATAAGATACTGGGAGTGGGTTTGAGATGAGAGCATGTAATAGGGGGTAGGAGAGACTGGGGGAAGGTAATTGGGGGAAAAAAAGGATATATATGTACTAATATATGTAATATTTTAAACAATAAAATGTAAAAAGTGAAAAAAATATGTGGATGTGAAGAAAAAGGAACCCTCATGCACTGCTGCTGGGAATGCAGACTGGTGCAGCCATGTGGAGAACAGTAAGGAGTTTCCTCAAAAACCAAAAATGGCACTCCCATTTGAACCAGTATTCTCACTCCTAGGATATAACCTAAGAAATTAGAAACAACAATCAGAAAGGATTTATTCACCTCTAGTATTTTGAAACAGCCTAGGTGCCCATCAGCAGATAACAGGATCAGAAAATTATGGTAAAGCTACACAATGGAATACTATGCTGCCAACAAAAAGAAGGAATTCTTACCATTTGCAGCAACCTGGATGGAACTGGAGAGCATTATGCTAAGTTAAATAAGCCAGTCAATAAAAGAAAAATAAAGAACATTATAAATTGATGAACAAAAAGATAGATACCGAGGCAGTAAAGCAGCAAACAGACTGTCAAATTACAGTGGGAAGGTTAGGGAGAGGAGGGGTAGATATGAGATCAACCGAAGGACTTGTATGCATGCATATAAGCATAGCAGGAAGATTAAAGTTAGGTGGGGTAGATGGGAGATCAATCAAGGGACTTGTATGCATGCATATAAGCATAACCAATGAACACAGACACTGGGGGGGTTGGGGTATGCCTGGGAGGGAGGGGGGGCATGGGGAAACATGTATAAAAAATTAATAAAATAAATAAATAAATAAATAAATAAATAAATAGGAAAATGAAAAAAAAAAGTATGGGCTATTTACTTATAAAATAGAATATTAATGACTATAAAAATATACTAAATCAATCATTTTCAAAAAAAAGAAAAAGAAAAATACCACATGATCTCACTCATTTATGGAAAATAAAGAACATTATAAATTGATGAACAAAAAGATAGATACCGAGGCAGTAAAGCAGCAAACAGACTGTCAAATTACAGTGGGAAGGTTAGGGAGAGGAGGGGTAGATATGAGATCAACCGAAGGACTTGTATGCATGCATATAAGCATAGCCAATGGGCACAAGACATTGGGAAGTTAGGGCTTGCATGGGAGTGGTGGGCAGGGTGGGGGGCAATGGGATAATATGTACACATGTAATACATTAATAAAAAAAATAAAAATAAATAAAAATTACCCCATATGAGGCTGACATATCAGGTAAGGATATTAAGAAAGACTGTCTTTTTGTATTTCAGATGAACTTTTATAGAGTTTGTTCATTGGTATTGTATTTTTTATTTATTTTTTTAATATATATTTTATTGATTTTTTTTTTTACAGAGAGGAAGGGAGAGGGATAGAGAGTTAGAAACATGGATGAGAGAGAGACATCAATCAGCCGCCTCCTGCACGCCCCCCACTGGGGATGTGCCTGCAACCAGGATACATGCCCTTGACCAAAATCGAATCTTGGACCCTTCAGTCCGCAGGCCAATGCTCTATCCACTGAGCCAAACCAGTTTCAGCTGTTCATTGGTATTTTAATGGGAATTGCATTGAATCTATAGATTGCTTTGAATAGCATGGATATTTTTTAATTAATTCTTTATTGTTCAGATTATTACATTTGTTTCCATTTTTTCCCCTCCATAGCTCCCCTCCACCCTTACCTCCCCCTGCATTGACCTCATCCATAGGTGTATAATTTCTGTCCAGTCTCTAGCTGCACCCTCTGAACCCTTTCCCCCTGAGAATTATCAGTCCACTCCCTTTCTGTGCTCCTGATTCTATTATATTCACCAGTTTACTCTGTTCATCAAATTTTAATTCACTTAAATGTTAGATTCACTTGTTGATACATATGTATTTATTGTTCATAATTTTTTATCTTTTACATTTTTCTTCTTCCTCTTCTTAAAGAGTACCTTTCAGCATTTCATATAATACTGGTTTGGATTTGATGAACACCTTTAGCTTTTTTTTATCTGTGAAGCTCTTTATCTGCCCTTCAATTCTGAATGATAGCTTTGCTGGATAGAGTATTCTTGGTTGTAGGTTCTTGCTATTCATCACTTTGAATATTTCTTGCCATTCCCTCTGGCCTGCATAGTTTCTGTTGAGAAATCAGCTGACAATTGTATGGGTGCTCCCTTATAGGTAATTAACTGTTTTTTTCTTGCTGCTTTCAATATTCTCTCTTTGTCTTTTGGTATTCTCTCTTGGTATTTTAATTATGATGTGTCTTGGTGTGGTCCTCTTTAGATTCCTTTTGTTTGGGGTACTGTGCACTTTCCATACTTATAAGTCTATTTCTTTCACCAGTAGGGGCAAGTTTTTCAGTCATTATTTCTTTAAATAGGTTTTCAGTATCTTGTTCTCTCTCTTCCTCTGGCACTCCCACAATTCTGATGTTGGTATGTTTGAAGTTGTCCCAGAGACTCCTTACATTATCTTCACATTTTTGGATTCTTTTTTCTTCTTGCTTTTTCAGTTGTTTTCTGATTCTTTATATTTCAAATTTTTTACTTGATGTTTGCCTTCCTCTAGTCTGCTGTTAGGTCTCTGTATAATTTTTTTTTTTATTTCAGTCAGTGTATGTTTAATTTTTAGTTGATCCTTTTTCATCTTC
>PVJN01017076.1:24021-41336 GCA_004026805.1 Lasiurus borealis
TCTTGAAAAACCTTATAACTGTGCTTTTGAACTCTGTGATTTCTTCCTTTGTCTACACATTTTCACTATGCCAGGAGAACTTCTGTGTTGGATTCAGCCTTATGATACAAGACTTGCAAAACTGCAAAAGCCTCTCTGTTGAGCTTGAGATGGGTGGAATCTCAGGGCTTAAGGACCACCTTGCCTTCCAGTCGGCCCCACCCTACACAGCCCCTGGGTAATAGCTGGAACTGTGCGCAGTGCCTCTGGACTGCTGCCTTTCTGGCTCCCCTGCACTCCGGGACCATATGTGTCTGGGTCCCCATGGTCTCGCCCAAAACTGAGGTGTAGTGGAGTTAGAAGTGGCACAATCTGTAGGCTCTGTCTCCTGCCCACAGACCAGCGGCACAATCAGCAATCCATCCTCTGTGCACTGTGGTGTGCACGCCCACAGACTTCTGCCCTTTTGCAGCTTCCCCAAATCTCCGTGGACTTCTCCCTTCTCACAGTCCAAACTCACCCCGTATGAGTTTCGGTCGGACCTGGGGTTCAGTGCCGTAGGACAAGCAGTCCAATGCAGTTGGGAGTGTCCATCTTCCTCCTGCCAGAGAAAACCAGTCAGGTACTCCAGCACCCACTCTCTCCACGCACGCGGCTCCATACCTCAGCTTTTTGCAGCTCCTCTGAGTCTCTGTGAGCCCCCTCTTTCCTTCTAGTTGTAGAATTTCCATTCAGCCAGCTTTCCTGTGGTTCTGGATAATGTCTGTTCTGTTATTTAGTTGTAGTTTTGAAATTGTTGTGCGGGACAGCAATTTAGGTGCTCACCTATGTCACCATCTTGGATCTTGGGATATTTTAATGATGTTGATTCTATCAACATGAATATAGTATGTTCTTCCATCTGTTTATGTCTTCCTCTATCTCTTTTTTCAGTGCCCTGTAGTTTTTTGCATATAGGTCTTTACCTCATTACTTAAGTTTATTTATACCCTGTTTCCCTGAAAATAAGACAGTGTCTTATATTAATTTTTGCTACCAAAGATGCGCTAGGTCTTATTTTCAGGGGATGTCTTATTTTTCCATGAAGAAGAATATGGTACACATTTATTGTTGAACAACAAAAAAAAAGGAAATTTATTACCTGTATATGGTACAATAGTAGTTGTCATCACAAACCAACTCACTGATTGGCCTCAGCACAGCCCGAGCTGTTCTGGCAGTGCGAGGTCTCTTTAAATCAGGAGTCAGATGCCTTACAATAGCTTCGGGGGCCTTATATTCCAGTGAGGTTTTATGTTTGTGGGAGGCCTTATTATCAAGGAGGTCTATTTTCAAGGGGATGCCTTATATTACAGGGAGAGGCAAAACTGGAAGTAGGTCTTATTTTCGGGGGATGTCTTACTTTCAGGGAAGCAGGGTGGGTATCTTAATTTTTTTTTTTTGGTGCAAGGATAAGTGGGATTTTTTTTTCTCTTTTTGTAATTTCACTATTGGTGGATAAAAAAGCTGTAGATTTCTGGGCATTAATTTTGTATCCTGCTACATTGCTGAATTCATTTAAGTCTAATAATTTTTGATGGCATATTTAGGGTTTTGTATGTAAGTATCATGTCATCTGCAAATAATGACAGCAGCCACTGTGGAGAACATATGTAATTTCCTCAAAACTCTAAAAATGGAACTCCCATTTGACCCAGTGATCCCAGTTCTAGGAATATATCCCAAGAAACTAGAAACACCAATCAGAAAGGATATATGCACTCCTATGTTCATAGTGGCACAATTTACAATAGCTAAGATTTAGAAACAACCTAAATGTGCATCAGCAGGTGAGTGGATTAAAAAACTGTGGTACATCTACAGAATGGAATACTATCCTATCTAATAATAGAGTAATATCCAAATTGACACAAGATGACCAACCCCATGTGGTCAAAGATGGCTGCCCTCATGTGGAAACAAGATGGCCACCACAAAATGGCTGGCAGGAGAGGGCAGTTGTGGGCAATTAGGCCTGCAGGGGAAAGCAGCAAGGAGGGACCCAGGCCAGCAGGGGAGGGCACTTGGGGGTGGACCAGGCCAGCAGGGGAGGAAAGTTGGAGGGCACCAGGCCAGCAGGGGAGGGCAGTTAAAAGTAACAAGGCTGGCAGAGGAGGGCAGTTGGGGGGACCAGGTAGGCAGGAGAGGGCAGCTGGGGGTGAACCAGGCCAGCAGGGGACAAAAGTTGGGGGGCACCAGACCAGCAGGGGAGGGCAGTTAGGGGAGACAAGGCCGGTAGAAGAGGGCAGTTGGAGGGACCAAGCAGGCAGGGGAGTGCAGTTGAGGGAGACCAATCTGCATTTCTCAAAATCTATTGAGTCCTTTCAAAGCTATACCTGCTTTGCTCTAATTAGGAGATGCCTACTAGATCTTTAATATCCAAAAGGGAAGGAAGAAATGGAGGCGATGGTTCAAAAAGAAGTCCTTTGCTGTTGAATTCATACCAAAAACTCTAGGGTCTTTACCAAAAATAATGCATTTTGAAAGAACCAGGAGTCAGAAAATGTATTGTTTCTTCCCTGAATCTTTCTCTTCCTAGCCATATGACCTTGAAAAAAAGCTCTTCTGTATAAAAAATTAAATAAACTCTAACAAATAGAATTGGTGAAAGAATTCCATGTATGTTAAGTGCTTTGTAAGTTCTAAAGTGATAAGTAAATCTTAAATATAGGGTAATATATTTGTTAAATGAAGGGTTTTTTATGCTTCCCCAAAACAGTATATTGCAGACACCAGCATGCTCAGAATGAAAACCATTTAGGAATGATGAAGCATTGAACATAAATGATCTTTTGATTGCATTGTAAAGTGTGATCTATTGGAGTGTTGATACTCGAAAACAAATTGCACTAATCAGGCTCTTAAATAAAACTTACCCTCTTTGTAAAGTTTATGTATAGGGACACATTTAAATTGCTTAGCAAATTAAAGCAATTATTAAGCTAATTGTTATTGGCTTAAGAGTCTTGATTTATTAGTATAATTAAGGTTGTATAAGAATGAATCTTGGAATAGGGGCATTTTTTCCTGTTTTTCTTTTAACTTCCATTGATCAGACCTTAATAGAAATCCCAAATCATTTATATTCTGACAGGTATGAGGCCAGTGAGTTTGGAATAATTTCAGGAAAAGCAGAGATTCAAACTTCTACGACATTTAGAATACAAAAGATGCAGTGAGAACATTACTCCATCTTCTAATTGCTAACTTGGTATTGCTCTGGAAAGTTTTTGTAGCATTCTTTTAAATGATTCCTAGGCTGGACAATGTGGGTAAATGGTTGAGTGTTGACCCATGAACCAAGAGTCCCTGGTTAGATTCCCAGTCAGGGCACATGCCCAGGTTGTGGGCCTGATCCCCAGTAGGGGTCATGCAGGAAATAGCCAATCAATGTCTCTGTCTCATTTATGTTTCTGTCTCTCTAGACCCCTCCCTTCATCTTTCTCTAAAATCAATAACAAATAATAATAATAATAATAATAAAATGATTCTCCAAATATTATATACAATATTTTGTTATTCAGGAAAAAGAAGAGTTTCTCTATAAATATATCTTAGACAGGTACTTTGGAGTAAGTCTATAAACTGCACTAACTACTTCATGCTGCAATTCAGAAATCCAAAATAACTTATTCCCTAGACTTTCCTTGAATCCTACCTTTGTTGTCCCATTATTTTGAATGAGAGCCCTTTCTTCACTACCAGGAGCTCAACCTACCCTAGAAAGCTGTGAATCTTTCAGTAATTTTTCCCAAATATACAAAATCTCTATTTCATAAGACAATTATTTAGGAAAAAAAGAAAGCTTTTATTGCAATATCTGCTTTGTTCTCTTTTTGATAAAAATCTTTACAGCTAGAAAAGACTTTAAATAGAACTATTTGTCAGATCAGAACAACTCAGTGGTTCCAATTCAACAAACATGGACACTAAAATAAAAAGTAAATCCAGTAGGCACTGCCTTTTCCTACAAACAGACTTAGGGACCAAAGGAAAATGTACAAAAAGAGAGCTATAAACCTCTAGAGTTATCTTGATTTAATCCATTAAGTCCCTGTAGGATTTTGAAAGTTTTGTTGATGCCAGATGGCTTGACTGATTAATAAGATGATGTAGAAATTCAATGTGTCAAGTCCAGGGCTATTTAACATTATTTACATTAGCCACTTAAAGGATGCTGTACTTTTCAAAGTGGAATTTGCACTGGAAACTGTGAGGGTCATTTCAGCAATTAAAAAACAAAAGATAATACTCAACACTGAAAGGGTACATCCTTTAGTTTAAAAAAGGTAAATATAAAATCATACTACTGTATTAAAATATTTGTCAGTTACTGCTATTGCTTTTGTGACTAGTTTTCTCTCAACTCCTATCACTATTATTATTCATTACTTTCAATTGTGTACATTAGTACACAATGAACACATGGCTAGTGGTATGTACCACTAAGAGATTGTTTCTTGCTTTTCTAGTCCATCAATAGATACTTTCTTGACTCTAGAGCAGAGAAAATCCACAGGAATGATGTTCCAAAAACTAAAGCAAAAACTTAAGGAAAAGCTTTAATAGAGTTCCTTCTAAGAACTCTGATAAAGCTGGGAGAGTACCCTTTATTGCAGGTGTCAGGTGCTAGTGAAATAAGATAGTATGGATTAATGGACCAGACAAGACCACAGCCTAAGGAGATATTTTTACTCACCCACTGACAGATTGAGGCAGAGATCTGTGACTTTATTCATTTATTCATGCACCTACTAACTATATCACACTGTGTAGAAAGTGCTAAGAAAGATGTACCAAAGATGGCAGTGGAATAGTTGGAAGCTACATTCACCTCCTTCCAGGATCAAACTGGAATTACAACTAAATTATAGAACACTCATCCTGAATAAATAACCAAAATAAGACCAAATGAGGCAAATTCTTATAACCAAGGATTTACAGAAAAAGTCACATTGACAGTGGTAGGAAAGGCAGAGACCCAAAAGGCTGGCACTACTACTGTGGGTGGTGATTGAGATTCTAGAGCAGTGGTTCTCAACCTGTGGGTCGTGACCCCTTTGGGGGTTAAATGATCCTTTCACAGGGGTCGCCTAAGACTATCGGAAAATGCAGATATTTACATCACAATGCATAACAGTAACAAAATTTCATGGTTGGGGGTCACCACCACATGAGGAACTGTATGCAAGGGTCGCAGCCTTAGGAAGGTTGAGAACCGCTGTTCTAGAGGGATATCTCAGCTGAGGGGTGTTTCCCTGAAAAGTGAGGAATCTCAACCCCAATTCAGGATACTGAGAGCACCAGAGCCAGGAATAGCTGCCTACATAACATCAGGCTGTGAAATGGCACTCTAGTCTTAAATGACACACTAGATCTGCTGGATTTACTTTATATCCTCAGATCATTTTATCCCAATGTAGTAGAATATATATTCTTTCCAACTGAACATGGCACATATTGTAGGATAGAACACGTGTTAGGACACAAAACAATTCTCAGTAAATTTAAGATTAAAATCATATCACATATCTTCTTTGACATAATGGTTTGAAACTAAAAGTCAATAAGAAAAAAACTGAAAAACACACAAAGACATGGAGGTTAAATAACATGTTACTAAACAATGATGGGTTAACAATGAGATCACAAAAAAAATCAAAAGATACCTTGAAACAAATGAAAATGAGAACACAACAACCCAAAATATATAGGACATAGTCATAAAAGGTAGATACAAGCCTATCTCAAGAAATAAGGAAACACTCAAATAAAAATCTAACTTTATACTTCAAGGAACTTGAAAAAGAACATCAAAGCCCAAAATGAGCCCTGACCAGTTTTGCTCAGAGGATGGAGCATCAGCCTGCAGACTGAAGGGTCCCAGGTTCAATGCGGTCAAGGGCATGTACCTTGGTTGTGGGCACATTCCAAGTACGGGGTGTGCAGGAGACAGCTGTTGATGTTTCTCTCTCATCAATGTTTCTAACTATCCCTTTCTCTTCCTCTCTGTAAAAAATCAATAAAATATATATATTTTTAAAAGCCCAAAATGAATAGGAGGAAAGAGATAATAAAGATCACAGAACTAAACAAATAGACTAAAAAACTGCAAAAGGTCAATGAAACCAAGGGCTAGTTTTTTAAAAGATAAGCAAGATTGACAAACCTTTAACCAGACTTACCAGGAAAAAAAATAGAGAACCCAAATAAATAATATGCAAGAAATTCAAAGCATTTAAGAAAACATTATGGGTGTTTGTTGAAGCATCATCTTGTAAACCAAAAGAAATGCCAGTTTGCCCAGCCAGCATGGCTCAGGGATTGAGCATCTACCAGGAGGTCACAGTTTTTGATTCCTGGACAGGGCACATGCTATCTATATCACACTGTGTATAAAGTGCTAAGAAAGATGTACCAAAGATGGCACATGCTAGCTCAGGTTGTGAGCTTACTTTCCAGTGTGGGGTGTGCAGGAGGCAGCTGATAATGATTCTCTTTCATCATTGATGTTTCTATCTCTCTCTCCCTCTATCTTCCTCACACTGAAATAAATTTTAAAAATATTTTTATAAAAATATATCAATAGTATATTTCATAGAACTAGAACAAATATTCTATAAATTTATATGGAACCACAAAAGATCCCAGATAGCCATAGTAATCCGGACAAAGAAGAACAAATTTGGAGGAATTACACTACCTGATATAAAACTATATTACAAAGCCATAGTAATAAAAAAAAATCATGGTACTGGCATAAAAACAGACATATAGATCAATGGAACAAAATAGAGAGCCCAGAAATAAGCCCCCAACTTTATGGTCAATTAATATTTGACAAGAAGGTAAAAATATACACTAGTTTAAAAATAATGTGCTCAATTAATGGTGTTGGTAAAAGTAGATATATACCAAAACAATGAAACTAGATCACCTTCTTAAATCATACATAAGAATAAACTTAAAATGTATTAAAGATTTAAGTGTTAGACTCGAAAACTTAAAAATCCTAGAAGAAAATTTAGGCAATAAAATCTCAGACATTTCTCATTGCAATATACAGTATTTATAATATACTTCCTTGGGCAAGGTAAATAAAAGAAAACATAAACAGGACCACCTCAAACTAAAATTTTTTTTCACAGCAAAGGAAACAATCAACAAGATATAAAGATAATACACTGAATGGGAGAACATATTGCCAACAATACATCTGATAAGCCATTAAAATCTACAATTTATGGAGAGGGGATGGGGGGGTCCATAAAAAAAATCTACAATTTATAAAGAATTAATAAACCTTAACACCAAAAACAAACACAAACAAACAAAAGAACAAACCATCCTGCTGGCATTGCTCACTGGTTTAGTGTTGACCTATGAACCAGGAGGTTACCTCTTAATTCCCATCAGGGAACATGCCCAGGTTACAGGCCTGATCTTTAGTGTGGGGTATGCAGGAGACAGATGATCAATGATTCTCTCTCATCATTGATGTTGCTATCTTTCTCTATCCCTCTCTCTTCCTCTCTGAAATCAGTAAAAATATATTTATTAAAAAAAGAAAAAATAATTCAAATAATAATGGGTAAAGGACCTGAATAGATATTTCTGTAAAGATGACATATACTCAGAAATCAACCCAAGCACATTATGTTCAAATAGTATTTGACAAAGAGGGCAAGGGCATACATTGTAGTCAAGACAGTCTCTTCAATAAATGGTGTTGGAAAAATTAAACAGATACATGCAAAAAAATTAAAGTAGAAAAGTAATTTACACCTTACAGAAAAATAAACTCAAAATGGATAAAGGTCTTAAGTGTAAAAGACAGGAAACCATAAAAATCCTAGAAGAAGTCATAGACAGCAAAATATCAGATATATGTTAGAGCAATATCTTTAACAATACAGATCCTAATGGAAACTAAGAAAAAAAATAACCAAAAGGGATCACATCAAATAAAAAGCTTCTGCACAACAAAAGAAACCATCAATAAAACAACAAGAGAGCTCACTGCATGGGAGAACATATTTGCCAATTTTATCTGCCATAAGGATTTAAACTCCAAAATTATAGGGAACTCATACAACTTAAAAAAAAAAGATAAACAATCCAATAAAATAAAATAAAAAAAAAAAAACAGGGAAAGGTCCTAAATAGACACTTTTTTAAAGAAGACATACAGAAGGCCACAAGACATGAAAACATGCTCAAATTCACTAATCATCCAAGAGATGCAAATCAAAACAACCATGAGATACCATTGCACACCAGTCAGAATGGCTATCATCAACAAATCAACAAACAGAAAGTGCTGGTGAAGTGTGGAGAAAAAGGAACCCTCATACACTGCTGGTGGGAATGCAGACTGGGGCAGCCACTGTGGAGAACAGTATATAGTTTCCTCAAAAAACTAAAAATGGAGCTCCCATTTGACCCAGTGATCTCACTTCTAGTAATATATCCCAAGAAATCAGAAACACCAATCAGAAAGGATATATGCACCCATGTGTTCATAGCAGCACAATTTACAATAACTAAGATTTGAAAACAGCCTAAGTGCTCATCAGCAGATGACTGGATTAAAAAAAGTGGTACATCTATACAATGGATTACTACACTACTGTAAAAAAAAGAAAGAAAGAAAGAAAGAAAGAAAGAAAGAAAGAAAGAAAGAAAGAAAGAAAGAAAGAAAGAAAGAAAGAAAAAGAATTTTTACCATTTGCAACAGCATGGATGGAGCTGGAGAGCATTATGCTAAGTGAAATAAGCCAGTCATAGAAAGATAAATACCACATGATCTCATTCAATTTTGGAATATAATGCACAACATAAACTGATGAACAAAAATAGATCCAGAGTCATAGAAGCATCAGATAGACTATGCACTGTCAGAGGGGAGGTAAGTGTGGGTGGAAGGTAAGAGATCAACCAAAGGACTTGTATATATGCATATAAGCATAACCAATGGACACAGATAATAGGGTGAATGCGTGTGCTGGGGGGTGGGAACAGCTAGGGAGAGGTCAATGGAGGGAAAACGAGACATATGTAATACTTTAAACAATAAAGAATTTAAATAGTCAAAAACTTTAAAAAGAACAGAAAAATTAAAAAAAAAAAGATGACACACAGATGGCCAATTGACATATGAACAAATGCACATCACTAATCATCAGGGAAATGCCACTTAAACCACAATGAGGTATCATCTCACATCAATCAGAATGGTTATCATCAATAAATCAACAAAGTATTGATGAGGATGAAAAGAAAAAAGAATCCTCACACCCAGCTGGTGTGACTAAGAGGTTGAGTATCGACCTATAAAGTAGGAGGTCAGGGTTTGATTCCTGGTCAGTGGAAAATTTTATCAAAATCTATTTTTTTTTAAATATATTTTTATTGATCTTTTACAGAGAGGAAAGGAGAGAGATAGAAAGTCAGAAACATCGATGAGAGAGAGACATCGATCAGCCGCCTCCTGCATGCCCCACTGTGCAGATGTGCCCGCAAGCAAGGTACATGCCCCCAACCGGAATCGAACCCGGGACCTTTCAGTCCGTAAGCTGACGCTCTATCCACTGAGCCAAACTGGTCTCAGTAAAATCTATATATTTGATGCTAGTATTATATTATTGATTTTTATTATTATACTATTATTATATAAAGTATTTTCTCATTTTCAAGAACTACATATGAGGTATTTAGAGGTAAAGATGTATCATAATTGCCATTTACTCTCATAGTCCCCCCAAAGAAATGTATAAATACTTAAAAAGAGAGAAAGAAGGAAAGGAGGATGGAAAAAAGGAAGAATGGAAAGAAAAGAAATGAAGGAAGGAAGGAAGAGAAGGAGAAAGAAAAAATGATAAATAAATGGGGTAAAATCTTTAGATTTGGAAAATCTAAGTAAAGGTTACATGGAACTTCTTGTTTAAAAGAACATTTTTAATCTAAAATAATTTCAAAAGAAAAATTTAATAAAACACAAGATTACTTTGTTTACAATATGAGAAATATTTTAGAGGGAGACATAGAGTAGAAATGCAAAACATGTATTAATTTATTAATTTGATATAATTATTACATTGAAATCAAGCAAATTATAACCTGATTTTACTGATTCCTACCTTTCTACCACAGAGTGTGATCTAGTCATCTGTTTTTAGTTTACCTTTTATTATTCAGATATTCTTAATTTTAGAAGTTTTATTCTAACTTAATGTCTAAAAGAAATAAAGGTTTTCCTTCCACCTCTTCTCAACTTTCACTGGAGTATTTTTCAAAAATTTCCATTTTCCTGAAAATATATGCCACTTCATCATTTAAATTTTCTTATCCTTCTTCCTACAAAACCATGAATAAAACCTGAACCTTTCAGTTCATGGGATGACATTCTATCCACTGAGAAAATAAAAATTAAACTAATACCCATCTGTCCTTGAAGAATATTTCTAAGGTTTTATAGACAGTAAAGGAGACAACATATCACAGTTTTTTGTCCTGTTTACTCCTCGGCCATGGTATACGACTAAAAGCCAGTAGGAAAACATTAGAATGTGTGTGATAGTTGCTCTAAGCACAGCTTTGGTAGTATACGGGAGAGGGAGCTAAATCCTAGCCCCTGCCATGGCTCACTCCATCAGGATTTGTCTCTTCCCCCCTTCATTTCTTCTTTTTTTTTTTTAATTAAATCTTTATTATTCAGATTATTACATTTGTTTCTCTTTTTACCCCTCCATAGCTCCCCTCCACCCAACTCCCACCCTTCCTCTGTCCTCACCTCCCTCCCATTGACCTCATCCAGAGGTGAATGATTTTTGCCCAGTCTCTGCCTGTACACCCCTCAACCCCTTCCCCCTGAGAATTAGCAGTCCATTCCCTTTCTGTGCTCCTGATTCTATTATATTCACCAGTTTATTCTGTTGATCAAATTTTTAATTTACTTAATTTTTAGATTCACTTGTTGATAGATATGTATTTGTTGTTCATAATTTTTTGGATTTTAGCTTTTTCTTCTTCCTCTTCTAAAAGAGTACCTTTCACCATTTCGTATAATACTGGTTTGGAGTTGATGAACTCCTTTAGCTTTTTCTTCTCTGTGAAGCTCTTTATCTGCCCTTCAATTCTGAATGATAGCTTTGCTGGATAGATTATTCTTGGTTGTAGGTTCTAGCTATTCATCACGTTGAATATTTCTTGCCAGTCCCATCTGACCTGCATAATTTCTGTTGAGAAATCAGCTGACAGTTGTATGGGTGCTCCCTTGTAGGTAATGAACTGTTTTTCTCTTGCTGCTTTTAATATTCTCTCTGTTTTTTGCTCTTGGTATTTTAATTATGATGTGTCTTGGTGTAATCCTCTTTGGATTCTTTTTATATAGGGCTCTGTGTGCTTCCTGGACTTGTAAGTCTATTTCTTTTACCAGATATGGAAAGTTTTCAGTCATTATTTCTTTAAATAAGTTTTTAGTATTTTGCTCTCTCTCTTCTTCTGGTACCCCCACAATTCTGATGTTGGTACGCTTGAAGCTGTCCCAGAGGCTCCTTACATTATCTTCACATTTTTTTATTCTTTTCTCTTCTTGCTTTTCCAGTTGAATGTTTTCTGCTTCTTTATATTTCAAATTTTTGACTTCATTCTTGCAGTCCTCTCGTCTGCTGTTAGGACTCTGTATAATTTTTTTTTTTTATTTTAGTCAGTGTATGTTTAATTTCTAGTTGGTCCTTTTTATCTCCTCTTGGCTCTCATTAACTTTATCCAACTTTTCTAGCATATTCTTGAAAAACCTTATAAGCATAGTTTTGAACTCTATATCCAGTCATTTGTTTTCCTCCATTTCTTTTGTTTGTGATTCCTATCCTTGTCTGGGCATCTTCACTATGCCGGGAGAACTTTTCTGTTGGATTCAGCCTTATGATACCAGACTTGCAACTCTGCAGAAGCCTCTTTGTTGAGCTTGGAATGGGTGGAGTCTCAGGGCTTATAAGGGAACGCTTTGCCTTGCAGTCGGCCCCGCCCTACATGGCCCCTGAGTCTCACGTGACTGGGTAATCACTGGAGCGGTCCTTGCACACGCACCCACAGTGCCTTTAGACCACTGCCCCTCCGGCTCCCCTGCGCTCCAGAACTACATGAGTCTAGGTCCCCAGGGTTTCACCCAAAACGGGGGCTTGGTGGAGTCAGAAGTGGCACAGTTGGGAGGGTCTGTCTCCCACCCACTTGCGAAAGCCAGCGGCACAATCAGCAATCTGTCCTCTACACAGTGCCGTGCGTGCCAACAGGGCTCTGATCTTTTGGGACTCCCCTAAATTTCCGTGCACCTCTCTTTTTTCACAGTCCAAACTCCCCCCGTATGAGTTTCGGCTGGATCTGGGGTTTAGTGTCGTAAGATAAGGGGTTCAATGCCGTTGGGAGTCTCCATTTCCCTCCTGCCAGAGAAAACCAGCCAGGTACTCCGGCACCCACTGTCTCCGCGCACGATCGTCTCCGTACCTCAGCTTTTTGCAGTTCCTCTGGGTCTCTGTGAGCCCCTCTCTTTCCTTCTAGTTGTAGAATTTCCAATCAGCCAGCTTTCCTGTGGTTCTGGATGATGTCTTTTAGTTGTAGTTTTGAAACTGTTGTGTGAGGCAGCAGTGTAGGTGTTTACCTATGCCGCCATCTTGGATTCTCTCCCACCAGTCACTTTTTTATTTTTATTATTATTATTATTTTTTTTTTAGATAGAACATTTTTATTATGTGAGCTAAGATCAGGAGGAAAATGATTTATTTGCTTTCCTGGACCTTGGTTTTCATCAGTCAAAACTCCATCTCCTTGCCTTCTTGCACAGAGCCATTTGTGTGGCCACATTGGTCTGGTCTTGAAGTGATGCTTGCAAGAAGCTTGCCCTGTTGGAACTGCTCATTGAGAAAACAGCTGATATTGGCATTCGTTTTCTTTTCATTGTATTTCTTTTAAATTTTCTTTGATTGTTTTTGGTATGTGTTGTTTTGTTTTGTTTTGTTTTGTTTTGTTTTGTTTTGTTTTGGCTTAAAATCTCTTCCTCTTCAGGAGTCAGCTTGGCCCTCTTCTTGTGACCCAGGGTTAATGTCTAAAGGGACTTGTGCCACTGTCAATGCTGTGTGCTGATGCAGTTCTTTACTGAGGTCTTGGTGCAGACCAGTTCATTGTTGGATTCACTGTAGCTATAGACCACATAAATAACCCTAGTTTTTTACATCCAACACTTGGAGTTCCAGGAGAAGTTGTCCACATTCAGCCTCAAAGCACGGTACTTCTTGTTGCCTCCAGCACACAGACGGAATGTACGCAGTGAGGACCAATCTTAGTGTTGGCAGCAGGGTGCCTCAGCTCATATTTTTGCTTCCTATGGAAGGGCTTTCTCTTGCCACAATTGTGCATGCTTGTGCCAGTTTTCCTGAGAGATGCCTGTGGCTGAGTTCCAGGTCCAAAGAGAGCTTAATTTCATTATAACCCAAGAAATTTAAGTTGGGGTGAGCTTTTTCTTAGGGGGAAAAAAAAACTGAAATTGATCCCCAAGTACAACTTTGTTTTTCTCCAGTGGAAAAAGTATCATCAAAAACACATTTTAGCCCTGGCCCGTTTGGCTCAGTGGATAGAGTGTCACCCTGTGGACTGAAGGGTCCTGGTATCAATCCTGGTCAAGGGCACATGCCTCAGTTGCAGGCTCGATCTCTGAGTCCGGTATGGACCTGTGGGGGAGGCAACCAATCAATGTGTCTCTCTCACATCAATGTTTCTTTCTCTCTGTGTCTCTACCCCTCCCTTGCACTCTCTCTAAAAATCAATGGAAAAAAATATCCTAGGGTGAGGATTAACAAAAACAAAACAAAGCACATTTTATTGGAAAGGAATCCAAAAAGGAGGCTATAAAGTCCAAAAGTCCAGAGTTCTTATTTGCTCTCCAGTCTCTGAGAGTTGTTAATATATTCACAGGGTACATTCACCCTTGACTTGCAAGTTGACCTCAGAATTTTAGGAAAACCAAAGCAGAAAGAATTAGACAAAAGTCAAGTATTTTGGGTTTGTTTTTTTTTGTTTGTTTTTTGTTTTTAGAAAGAAATCAAATAATAGTATCAGCATCTGCTATTTCAATCACAAAATCAGATAATTTGCTTTATAAGATGACATTATGGCAGCAATTATCCGTGTTATCAGTGAAACAAATGTCAGGCTATAGAATTTGCAGCTGAGGGACAGAGGCAGAAAATAGCATGGTATCAGGCACAGCAGAATAAGTGCAATAAACATGTGTATTACACTTGGGTCACTCCATGGACTGCACAGAGGCACAGGGATAGAGTAGGTGATTTTTCACTCTGCCCTTCAGCCCGATCATTTTCTAATTCTATGGAACAGGGGCTTTTCAGAAATAAATCTGATTTGATGCATACAAATTTGACCTGTTGCTACCACCCATTTCTGTAGTATCAAGTCCATGTCTAAAGGGAACACTCAAGAAAAGTTAATACTGTATAAGAGAAGCCAGGTGTCCACTCATATGTAAGTAACTACTTCTAATAAACTATTAGATTATTCATGGATGAAAAGCTGTCACTATATGACAGTTGCAGGGCACTTAGTAAAGAAAGAAAGAATTTTTTTTTTTTTAAGCTGTCTTGTAATGACCTGGGCACATGAGATCTTCCTTTGTTAGTTGGCTCTTTTTACTGAGGACCTTCTGAAGCAGGAAAACTCCCAATATAATCCTGTTGTTGGTTTTTTATAGAAACCCAGAATTGTAAAAATCACCCCATAAATTAGTTTACTTTGGGACTTTCTTATTACTAATGATGATGAAGGGGTATTTCTCAAAGCTCTGGGTTTTCCCACTCCTGTGACACAGAGATTTCCTAGTTTGTGCCTTCATTAAGTTATTTCAAACCAATTCTTAAATCACACAACACTGATGTCTGTTCTCAAGAAAACTGTCTAGATCCAGAGACATAGAAGCATTGCACAGAACTTCCAACTCGGAAGGAAGGCAGGGGAAGGGAGGATAAGAGATCAACCTAAGGACTTAAATGCATGCATGTGAGTGTAACCCATGGACACAGACATTAGGTGGTGAGAGCATGTGCTGGGGAGTGGGAACAGCAGGAGAGGTCAATGGGGAAAAAAGGAGACTCATGTAATACTTTAAACAATAAAGGTGGTTGTTTTTTTTAATTACCCTTCATCAAAGGAGTTCTCTACCTCTCTCTGTGTTCATATCCTTTTTCATGTTGATCTTGGCTTTATCCTTTTTCCTCCATTTGTTGCTTAAGTTTTACATATTTCCAGCCTTGCTGATGTAGTGACTCTAAGCTGAGCAGCCTCAACCCACAGCTGCTTTTATTAATATCAATCATGTTCTCAAACACTCTTCACCTGGCCTCTCTCCAGGGGCGGCTTACCTTCCCACTTCAGGTTGATTCCCAACTAACCTGGACCAGGTGCTGCAGTTCAGAGGCAGACATGCATCTTCTAGGGGCATGACACTATACATGAGCAGTTTGAGAATACAGCCAAATTCTCAGTCAGAGAATCTGTTTTGAGGACTATATTAAACACTTTCGAACGATATCTCACTTGATTCTCCCAACAGTGCTATGAAATGGGTAAAGATTATTAGTCTTGTTTTAAGACAGGGAAAGTAAAACTCAGATAAATTAAATATCTTCCAGATTACATGACTAGTGAAGAGAGAAATCAAACTTCAAGATGCCAAATTGCATGCTTTTCTCACCTAAGCTGTCAGCTAGCTCAGTCAGGTTGCAGATATTTCCCTTCCATCACCCCACCACAAATCAAAAGCTTTTTTCTGGAAGATTTTTCTGATTAATCAAGAATTTCATTTCCAGACCAGTTCACTTTCCTATGTGTGAGAGTCAGCCCTCATGAATTTGGTCCTTCTCTCCAGACTAAAAATCCCTTAAGGTCAAAGATTTGTTTAAACTATAACAACTTGTGTGGCCTTTGAACAAAGCCCAGCTCAGGATAGCAGGTGATTCAATGAATATCAAGAAAAGTCATGTTCTCCAGCTGACTTCTCTGCCTTTAGGCATGGTAATCTTGTTTTCATGTTGATTTCCACTATAATTTCAAATAATCGTGTCCTCATGTGTAATTACTCCCTATAATTGGCAATGGATTCCTAATTACTTAATTTTCTCTTCCCTGTTTTCTTTGACAAATAGTTAATAATGTGTAAAAAAAGCATATGTACTTTCTGAACTGGCTTTTGGAAGCAATCCCTTGGCAAATCCACTTAGGAGAGATCACTTTTGAAAACAATCTTTTTACTTTTGTGTGTGTTTGTGTAGATTTTCTTGTATCAGTTTTTAGAAACCCAGAGCTCCTGTGGTCTAGATAAACTCCAGTTCCCAGAAAGGACCACTTATCTTGTCAGCACAGAACTCGGTGAAAAATGAAAGAAAATGTAAATCTGAATTTCCACAAAGTCTAAGAATAAACACTTCAGAAAATTAAATTTTGTTTATCCAGGCTTTTCCATTCAAATGGCAGGTTGTGATGCTAGAAAAATAACATCCAAAAATTATATCTACTTGATACAGCTGGTTTAGAACAAAGCAAGCTAAATACAGAGGGGAAACACTATGATACATTGACAACAGCAAAGGATGTGTCATACATGTCTGAGAAGTGCGAGAGAAATATCATTATGACTAAAGGTAATAATCAGGAAACTACTTTGCTTCAGTTAAAGCTGTCAGAGTGGATGAAATGGAAAGCGATTTGGAGTTTGATCTTTTTTCTTTTCTAAATGAAAAAACAATCCTGTTACAGTAGAAAGCCTAATTTACTGTAGTATGTTTTACTCTATGGAACTTCCAGAAAATTGAAAAAGCATTTGTCACCCCGGTTCCTGCAGTGTACTTTATTCAACTGTCTCTCTCTCTTTTGCTGTGCTATAGCAAAAGGTATTTAAATATTCACATTTGCATTTTGATTGTAAGTCTGACAGGCAGCTTCCTGCTGATAGTTCAACTGTGTTCCGCCCCCACTCCTCTCAAATTCCAACATTATTAAACTGTGTAGTTGTCAAGATGCTTCAAAAGAAAATATCTCATCAGTAAATCTTTTAGATTTATTCTATGTGGAATCAGGAGGATGGGGAACTGGAAGAAGAGATCATATATGAAAAGACTTAGGAAATTTTCTGGCATCAATAACAGCTCAATAAGTGGTAGCTACTACTACTACTATGAATTTCATTACTTTGAGGACATGACATCTTATTCCAGGAGACCAGCGATGGGCGT